>JAVTVY010048588.1:0-227977 GCA_036873755.1 Hanleya hanleyi | reverse complement strand
ACATATGGAGGCGGGAATCTCGGCCTTGTGGTAACTCCCATAGCAGACTAGTAATCGCTGGAACGACACCGACATGGGTATAAATCTGAGACATTATTACTCAACAAGTTAACCCTGGTCAAAGACGCATAGGGTAATTGAAGGAATTGATACAGTTCTACTTATCTTCTGATTGTCTCCATCCATGTAGCAGTGTTCGTGGTGTGGTACACAATACTTCCAAGATGAAGGATACCCCAGGCGCCCTCGGCAACAAGATAGGTCCCCTTGGCAGGCACTGTATGACTAGGGGGGAACCTGCCGCAATCCGTTGCATACAGGGAAATCCTTGATCCAACCGTAAGATAAGGGGGGACGAACGCAATCCCGAATCTTGGAAGGTACCAAGTCCACACCACTCTCAGACCGCAAGCTTCTTGAGGACAACTCCCATTCTTGGAGTGATGAACTTAGATGCGTTGGAATTGCCATGCTTGCTCTCTGGGCGAGCCACGCACTCTTCAACTCTCTGTACTTTCATCACTACTGTTGACACTAGGCCTGGAGCGGGTGTTCTTGTGAGTTGAGGCACAGGTGACCCAGCTGAGACATCTAGAAGGAAGTCAGTTTCTGAAGAACAGAAGCAAATTTCAGTTAGGAGTAAACCCTATCCTAGTGTTAGGCCTTCATTGGTGATTATAGAATCCACGGCCGGTCAACTGACTTATTTCTGCCTTCTGAGATGCCTCTTATCATATAATATATGTAATAATAATAATATGACTGAGATGAGATGAGATGAGATGATACAGCAAGATGGCTGTCTTGCTGCGATGGTGACCATTTTGCCGCCCCCCCCCTCTTTTCTGAAATTACTCACAACGTGCTGGGTAGCCACAGTGGCCCAAGCGTGGTCACACTATTGATTGCACTGTCATATCCCTCAGACAGATATAGGTGAACGTGGAGTTAATTGTTCAGGCACAAGACAGGACAATGTCATGAAGGGGTCAGTTCTTCCATACATGCCATGACGCAGCTATGGCACGAATCACATTAGAAGAAGCAGAAGATAGTAGTGGGGCGTCAATGGTATATCTACATTCTGCCAATTGATAAGACTATTTTATGGTCTTCTTCAACTACGCGGCTTTTTTTAAATGTCAAGCCTTGCTGATAGGCGAAGGGACAGAATAACCGTAGCCGAGAGCCGCGAACGGATCGGCACGAGTAAGATAGTGGCGGATGGCTCGAACAGGACATAGCAGAAGATCGTCCTCGAGTCATTTTGGCGATAAATTCAGGAATGGGCCGAAAAGAAATGCAGGACCGATCCGCTGTCCAGGACATAGAAGATCTTTCAAGAGCATGAAGTATAGACAGTCTGGACGCCAAAGCAAACGCCGCCACGACGGCCGTCTTATAAAACACAGTTTTTATAGACGCGGACTCTAAGGGTTCAAAAGGTGGTATAATCAGAGCACACAGAACCACACCGATATCCCATTTCGGTAACAGTTGGCGAGTACAACGCGACTGTAATGCGAAGGCGTGAATAAGAGCAGAGATATTATCGTTAAGGCTAATGTCGGAACCCAAGGTAAGACGTAACACCCTATTCAATTCATGCCAGAGCAGATCGACAGCCTTCCATGGTGCTAATATGAAACTCCCTATCCTGGTGAAGGTGAAGGATGAAGTCAATTACGAGGGAAATAGAGTCGGGAACGATCACGTCCTCGGCACCAGGACAAATATAGGAACGTAGTGAGTAAGATCCTACATATAATAAACAACCTTAAGGTTGACGACAGAACCATAATGTCAAAGTCTAACCATTGGTGTAACGGTTAATATAGGAATAAAGTACTTGATGGAGAAAGTCGGAAAAACTGTGCCACAAGTACACCACGAAGACATTGTGTTGATCAAGCACAATCCTAAGGTAAATGGATCTCAACATAATGTAAGTGTGATAAAGTCAACATGGTTCTGTGTTAACACTGTGCTGAATTCAATTAAAGGCGACTAGTCCGTCATTCACAATCCCGCCGTCGTCCTCAGAGAATATCCATGTCCATAATCCAAAGACCTATTCCATATAACAGTATTTAACCAAATACTGCTGATTCCAATACAATTTTGATATTCTGAACTCCAGACTGGAACAGCAAGGTCTGGACAGAACTCTCTTCGTAGAGTAAAGACGAACCTAAGTAAATCACATTGTGAAAAACCCGAGAGGAATTGATACAAGTGGAAAGTTGACGCCAAACGAACGGACTTCCCCTCCCACCGACGATCGACGATGGAGAATCAAAGGAAGTGCCGATGAATGGATATAAAATATGCAACTCGCAAATGAAGAAATGACGTGACAAACGGCGTTATGGCGTACCGGAAACGTCTAACCGATGTAATAGAATGACGCACAGGCGTATGAGAGACACATGACGGTGTAATGAACATGTCGTCAAGGTGTAATAGGAAAGCGTAATGTGAAAAATGCGAGAAACGTTGTATATGATAAACAACGTTGTGATTTCCTCATTCACAACAACTTAATGTATATACATGCTCATCATAGAGCAGGATACAACTTATAAAAGCACACGACGTAACAGAAGGGCGTTGCAAACAGTAACCCCGAAGTCGATTATAATAATTTTCCTTCTCTTTAAACGCAGTAGAGATGAACATATTAAATGTTTGTAGCATTAATCACCAAATGTAAGCTCAATGAGATAAATGGGATTATGGATCTTTGTGTCAGTGAACATGAATAATGTATCAATGAACATGGTTACATTATGACCTCTCCCGATGTAATTTGTCTCCTGTACATGAGATTCAGTACTGGAGTTTTATATGGAGAGAATATAAAACATTTACAACAATGTTACTATTAATAACCAAATAGTCACACAACCGACATCCAGAACAAAGATTTTCCAGGTAACCAAGAAAGATCCTTAAAGAATTTTAAATTCCCGAAGAGAGGAAATACATTTAAGTCTCTCGCCGGCAGGAAAGTGAGGTTATTCAAAATTTATAATTTGAAATGACCTAGCACGAACAATTTGTCGAGAAGAACAGTAGGAACATTACTAAAAAAGCAGTTTGATGCTCTAGTAGACTGTACCGGTAATACATACCTGGTAGAAAGAAACCATAGAAGACTTCAAGACTCACGTGTCACTAGGCTTGATCCTTGGCCGGCCAATACCTTCCCACTCACGCTAGTAATTTTAAATTTTCTCATATGGAAGAAATTAAAATTAGTGCATAACTCCATCTGAATTATAAGCGTAATACAGTATACAGATGGAACCAACATGGTGTGAAATAAAACAAGCAATGTAATAATCAGACAATTGTGTTTCAAGAAAATCACACTTTCACATAGTGGGTGAATAGGTTTACTCACTCACGTAAACCAGCATAAGTGGGTGAATAGGTTTACTCACTCACGTAAACCAGCACGTGATCTCATTGTTGTTCGACACACCCTTAATTACATAAAGAGATCAGTAAAGAAGCTCATTAAGATGCGACACAGGGTCGAAGTAAAAAGGGTTGAGTTGTGGTTACGTAACACAAACGCAACAATCATGCTTCATATTCAAGTCAGTATGAAAGACATAAAACCTCTGTCAGGACTCTCTTGAATACAGGATATCAAATATCCCGAAATAATACTTGATATAACAAGAGATTACATTTTGGTAGGACCAAGGTGAACCAACCAAAACTGCAAGTCCGAACAGACACAACAACAACAACATGAAAATTTGACGGCTGCAAAATAAAGTATCAGATCTCTCCGGCGGGAAGAAACGAAAAACCCCCGCCGATGAGAATACTATTTACAACCCTACTTGAGATATACACAAACTCAATGCATAAAATTCATGAATCAACGAAACCAAACCTGATCGTTTATTGTAGAGATCACCATCGGCCTTCAAATCTCAGCACTAAAAGGCAGACTTACAGAAATGCCGGGAACTAAGTACGAATCTGTCACCAATTGAGCAATAAAAACGAGGTCGCGAGAGCCCGTAAGAACCCACACCAAACACAGCGGGTCGAACTCATTGTTCGTGAGAAGACGTGATATTGAATACACATTGTCTCCATCACGCCGGACTGTGTTATCAGATAAGCCCGAGATTAATATTGACTTTAGAAAATATATCGGGTAATAATTTCAAGATATAAGAATTTTGAAAACTCCGACAAGAGCCAATTTATTTCGCGACGTACGTCCGAAGACAATAAACACATGGCAGATGGAAAAACAGACCATGTGAAGTCTACAAATTTGCCCAAACAAAATTTTGACAAGACAGAAATGTGAAAGAAAAACTATCCCCAAAATATTAATTTAATCACCATCGAACCATTGACAAAAATGACATAGGTGAGACAACATACGGCGAGGAAGTATTCCTTCGTCTGACATTTAATACGAGGATTATTCGAAGTAGACGGCATATCCGGCAGCAACGCTAAAAGCGCATCCAAATTATCCGAAAAACCATCATTGACGTATGTTCCTAACTTTACACTGAAGAAAAAGGAATCACAGATGAACTCGACGAGACCGGTGTAGGAAAAACGTCAAGTCGAAGTACGAGAACGGCATACCGGAGAACGGGAGGGCCGAAAAATAGAACTAGAATTCCCGGTCTAATTCTCACCGATTTCGTAAGCAGTATGCACTATTTTAATAAGCAATAATCGTCGACAGATTGGATATTTAACGATGGAAATTGATTGAAATATCAAACATTTATAAACAATGTTTCTATCTGTTACCAAATCAACCTGTCTCAATCCACCATTATATCAGTTTGACCTCATACCTGATAATAGTCTAGTTGAGAATATTTGATGAGATGAAAATAATGGTTTGTCTTTTAGATCATCACTTGTGACCATCCTCGTCAATGTGAATACTTTCAGTATATTTCCAATACAAATTAAACATTTATAAACAATGTTTCTATTTGTCACCCCAACTCAATCCTAATTGAAGTCCCGTAACATGTCATTTCGCTATTATAGAATCGCTGATTCATCGATAAACGAAACCGCAAGAGCAATTTCGACACTCAATGGTAGGTCTGAATAACCCACCATAAAACGAGAAACGAATTTAGAACTGCGAACAGACAAGACACGTTTATTCCGTTTAGGTAACGGAGTGTGAAAACAAAAAGACAAAGGAGAGGTCGAGCATGATATGCGAACCCACTGCATTTCATTGTCCGACGAGAACAATGGATTGCTAAGGCACGACAGGTTAGAGAAGTCTTTGTCGAAATAGACAAAGGAACCGGTTTGACTGCATACATAGCCAAACCTAGACATGTAGGCTGTCTAACTAGACGTAGAACCGTCCCGCTAGTATATTTATAGAGGCGGGCGAGTTCTGATTACTAAGACAATGGGAAACATTTATATAATTGCAACGTAACTTCGATAGCATTCAGGTCAATTACAAGCAATTCCCAACAGACGTCTGTCGACTTCCGAAAGAAACGGGTCGCCAGACGCCTGCAAAGGTAAGCCCGACTAGCCTGGGCGAAATTTCCCCACGCTAACGGGTCTCTAATATACACTCGGCAAACTTCGCCGATAACACAACTCTTTACAAGAAAACCAAACCGTGTGGGCGTCCAAACTGGACCACCATTTCACACACGAATTACATGCATTAGATATCGGAATCTCAGACATAACTAATGAAAGAATTTCCGACAATAATGAAAGAATTTCCGACAAGAAATAACACAAGTCAAAACCGATAAGGATACTGAGGGTCGTTACAACAACAACCCAGGTTGTATAAACACTTCCTTCCTGATGTGTACTGGTCGAGGTACAACAGAGAATAGAGGACGAGTATTGGCTGGTGCAGAGCCTATATAGTAATCCTGCTGGAATGGGATGGGAGAGTTCTCCTAGGGGCGGACAACTCTCCGCTAGGGGAGCTAACTTTTAGTTTTAACTTCCGTTTTCTACGTTGTATCATCTTCCTGACGGAGATTGAATGGCATGAATTGAAACAGGTTTAAGATTTGGGCTACAAATAGTGTTGTTAGGTTAGGTTGTTAGCAAAACAAACAAGAGCCCAAGGGGCTTCAATATACGCCCGTATATCTGGAATTACATTGGTGCAAATTTCAAGGTTGTTTAATAGCCTTGATTCCAATTGATCTAGCAATCCAGAGAAAGGTCTACAATTTTTTGCTTATGAGAATGTAACATATATCACATCTTATATTGAATGATAAACTAAAATGAGCTTAACTCTTTTTAACTCTTGGTAACTAGTTGACCTTGAAGCAAGAGCTGAGAGCTCACATATCCCAAACTGAAATCGACAATAGTCAAACACAAGAAAATAGTAGTTTTCCCGCAAATGGATTCCTTTCAGACGAGAGAATTTTTCATGAAGGAAGAAGAAAGTGATGAAGTACTAGTAAACCTTTGTTCTTGAGTTAATAAACAGGTGTGAAGTTCATAAAGGATTCCTCTCCCCGTTAAATTAGTAAATGTATGGTTTTTATTTCACAACAGTTTAACTAAATGAAGCGTTTCAAACATGGTAGACAACTCCACAGGGCAATACCATATAAATGCAGGGGAAAGAACTTCGAATATTCCAACAATATTATATTCCAACAAATTTAGTCAGCTAAGCTTGATTCAGTTTTGGGGGACTGCAACCTAGACCTTTGACAAATTGATGTCATATGTATGGCTCTACTTTGCCATGCGAGTAAGGTATACTCAAAGTTTGGTACCAATCTATACCTTGAAACCAGAGCTATCGCATGGACAACAAATGTTAATGGATGAATGGACAGAATGCAACATCGCATTACATGACCTCGTCTTCAACAGGCATATGAAAATGTGACTTTTAATGATTTCTTGATTTTGGGGTCACAGTGACCTTGACCTTTGACCTTGACCTTAATTTTGGTACACAACACATCGTCTTCTCTCAATCTATCAATGCACACAAAAAATCATGATTTTTAATGACTTCCTGATTTTTGGGTCACAGTGACCTTGACCTTGACCGTGGCCTAAATTTTGGTACATGACAAACCGTCTCCCTCAAATTCTCAATGGACACAAAAAATCATGATTTTTAACAATTTCACGATTTTGGGGTCACAGTGACCTTGACCTTCGACCTTGACCTACATTTTGGTATGTGACACATTGTGTCCCCCTAATGTATCTACTGACACAAAAAATGTTATTTTTAATAATTTCCTAATTTTGGGGTCAGTGACCTTTGACCTTGACCTAATTTTTGGTATGCATCACTTCATTTCTGCCTATTGAATCCACTCACAAAAAATTAGAAATTTTTAACGATTTCCTGATTTTTCAATCACACTGACCTTTGACCTCTGACCTTGACCTACACTTAATATGCAACACATCGTCCCTCCCCTAGGGCATCCACTCACCAAAAATTAGAACTGTAGATAGAAAACTGTCAACGATCAATGATTTCCTGATTTTTGGCAACAGTGACCTTTGACCTCTGACCTCGACCTCAATTTTGGTATGCGACACATCGTCTCCACCTGGCATATCCACTCACAAAAAATTGCAACTGTGGATAGAAAACGTTCACAGATATAGACCGGACACGAACACTTCAGTGATTTCCGGTTTTTTAGGCCCGTGACCTTTGACCTGTGACCTCGACCTTCATTTTGGTACGCGACACATCGTCTCCCCGTAGGGTATCCACTCACCAAAAACTGGAGCTGTGGATAGGAAACTGTCCCAGATATAGACCGGACACGAGAACCGGACAGACGGACGGACGGACAGAAGGACAGACGGACGGAAACCGCCATCACATAATACGTCCGCCTTTTGGGCGGGCGTATAAAAAGTAAAACTACAAATCATGTTGTGAATAAATTTTGTTTATTATAATTACTGATAAAATACGAAGCTGCGCATCAAAAAACCCCTCGGCTCTGGGTACATTCATAATGTATTCAATTTGAACCAAGATGTCAGGAACACCAAGCAGTCAAGTCACAAATATACAGATTATCAAAAATTTTGCAATTAGAAATGACCCCTAAGATTTCCGTCCAATCAGAGAAACCGGTATTCATTACATAAATTTCTTGATGCATCAATGATGTATACCAAATTTTACATCGAACATTTGAACGGTATCAGAGATACAGATCATTAATGATTTCGCATAAATTAAAGATGGCCGCCCTTCCTTCCCGCCACTCGGAGGAACTGATGTGGTTATTCATTGAAATTTCTCTTGATACATTGATGCTGTATACCAAGTTTCGTATAGAACACTGAAATGGTATCAGAGATATACATCATTAAAGATTTTGCATAAATTAAAGATGGCCACCAAGGTTTCCGCCCAATCAGAGAAACCAGAACTGTCATTTGTCGTAAGTCTCTTGATGCATCGATGATGTATACCAAATTTTACATCGTGCACTTGAACAGTATCAGAGAACGAGATCATTAATGATTTTGCATAAATTAAAGATGGCCGACCATCCTTCTCCCCACTCAGAGGAACTGATGTGGTTATTCATTGCAAGTCAGTTGATACATCGATGCTGTATACCAAGTTTGGTATAGAACACTTAAATTGGATCAGAGATATAGATCATTAAAGTTTTTGCATAAATTAAAGATGGCCGCCAAAGTTTTCGGTCAATCAGGTCCCGATCCAAAGTATCTGGATGTATCGATGATGTATACCAACTTTCATATAAAACAACTGAATGGTAACAGAGATATGTATCATTATCGATTTCGCATAAATTAAAGATGGCCTCCAGGATTTCCAGCTAATCAGAAAAGCCGGTTTGGTAATTTATTGAAAGTTGCTTGATGTATCGATGATGTATACCAACTTTCGTATTGAACAGTTGAATGGTTTCCGAGATATGGATCATTATCCATTTCGCATAAAATTAAAGATGGCCGCCAAGGTTTTCACCCAATCAGGTCCCAATTAAATAGGCTTCTGGTCCTTGACTAGGTAAATAAGCATACCAAATTTGGAATTCTTCAGTGGAACCGTTCTCCGGCTATCTCGCTCACGTACGGACGTACGGACGTACAAGACGACGACAATACCCCATGGCCAAAATTGGCCGAGGGGTAAAAACTATGATAATACACATGTACCAGGCAGGCCGGTTTGACTAGAAAACTGGATACATTCAGTGCTAAGAATTGTCTTAGAGAATAAATCAATAAATCAGTCATCCAATCAATAAATAATGTGATAGTATACTATGATATAGAAATAATATGCAAACTTAACATAGGAATTAGTGGATTTTGTTAGACAAGGGGCATAACTCTGCAAAATACTTTCTGACAAGACTCATTTTCGATAGGCATCTAGTGTCATTTTCAAAACAGATTTGCAGGCATTCTTCGCATTGTGTAAGAGAATAAATCAATAAATCAATCATCCAATCAATAAATAAATGTGATAGTATACAAACATGATATAGAAATTATATGCAAACTTAACATAGGAATTAGTAGATTTTATTAGACAAGGGGCATAACTCTGCAAAATACTTTCTGACACGACTCATTTTCGATAGGCATCTAGTTCAGGTCAAGAGAAAAAATCGACCATAGAGGTCCATGTCCCCCGCTAGCAGCACCAGTTATGGTGGATTACATCCACCATAACTGGCGCTGCTGCTGCGGGGGCCATGGACCTCTATGGTCGATTTTTTTTTGTCGATGATATCTCATATCATTGATAAGAGTATGATTTGAAAATGAAGATATCGCTGATGAGCTTAACATAATCTAATACAGCGGATGGCACCCATATTGGATTATGCACATCCATAAAACATAATACATGACTGTCCTCTCACTAAGGTCAAGGGACTCCCCAAGTTTGAAGCAGATCATTTGAATCGTACTCCAGCTATTGTCCGGACAAGATCAAACTGCTTAAAATCCAATGAAATCCAGTATGGCCGATGGTGGCCATATTGGACGAAGCATGTCCTTGAAAAACAATCCTAATCCTCCTCTCAACAATGTCAAGGCACTAACCAGGTATGAAGTAGATCGGTTGAATCGTTCACGAGTTATTGTCCAGACAAGAAAATCTAAGATCCAACTGCTTATAATCCAATATGGCTGACGGCGGCCATATTGGATTATGCACATTGCTGAAAAAAAATCCCAACCGTCCTCTCACCGATGTCAAGGTACTCCCCAAGTTTGAAGTAGATCAGTTGAATCGTACTCCAGTTATTGTCCGGACAAGATCAAACTGCTTAAAATCCAATGAAATCCAGTATGGCTGATGGTGGCCATATTGGATCAAGCACACGGTCCTTGAAAAACAATTCCAATCCTCCTCTCAACAATGTCAAGGCACTCCCCACATATGAAGTAGATCGGTTGAATCGTTCTCGAGTTATTGTCCGGACAAGATCCAACTGCTTATAATCCAATATGGCTGACGGCGGCCATATTAGATTACGCACATTGCTGAAAAACAATCCCAACCGTCCTCTCACCAATGTCAAGGCACACCCAAAGTTTGAAGTTGATCGGTTAAATCGTTCACGAGTTATTGTCCGGACAAGAAAATCTAAGATCCAATTGATTATAATCCAATATGGCCAACGGCGGCCATATTAGATTACGTACATTGCTGAAAAACAATCCCAACCGTCCTCTCACCAATGTCAAGGCATACCCCAAGTTTGAAGTTGATCGGTTAAATTGTTCACGAGTTATTGTCCGGACAACAAAATCTAAGATCCAACTGCTTATAATCCAAAATGGCTGATGGCGGCCATATTTGATTACGCACATTGCTGAAAAACAATCCCAACCGCCCTCTCACCAATGTCAAGGCACACCCCAAGTTTGAAGTTGATCGGTTAAATCGTTCACGAGTTATTGTCCGGACAAGAAAATCTAAGATCGAACTGCTTATAATCCAAAATGGCTGATGGCGGCCATATTTGATTACGCACATTGCTGAAAAACAATCCCAACCGTCCTCTCGCCAATGTCAAGACACACCCCAAGTTTGAAGTTGATCGGTTGAATCATTCATGATTTATTGTCCGGACAAGAAAATCTTACGGAATTACGGAATCACGGAATTACGGAATTACGGACACCGGTGTTTCTAAGTCCCCCCCCTACTAAGTAGTGGGGGACAACAACTGTATCACATTAGGATGTTGTATATGGAACGGTTCTGAAATTATCACAATAACAAATCATAAATGGATTTTTATTTGTAAAAAGGGGCATAACTCTGCAAAATATTGTCCGAGATGACTCATTTTCGATAGGCTTCTGATTTACGTGAAGATAAATAGATGTAACAAGTTTGGTTGCCATGCATGAAACGGTTCTGTAGATATCGCGGTAACGGACAGACGGACGTACGGACGGACGGACAGCCGTACATGATGACGACAATACCCCTAGGCCAAAGTTGGCCGAGGGGTAAAAACTATCAATGATCAATGATTTCCTGATTTTTAGGCAACAGTGACCTTTGACCTCTGACCTCGACCTGAATTTCGGTACGCGACACATCGTCTCCACCTTATGTATCCGTTCACAAAAAATTGCAACTGTGGATAGAAAACATCCAGAGATATAGACTGAACACTTCACGGATTTTCTGTTTTTCAGGCCAGTGACCTTTGACCTCTGACCGCGACCTTCATTTTTGTACGCGACACATCGTCTCCCCGTAGGGTATCCACTCACCAGAAATTGGAACTGTAAATAGACATGAAGCTGCGCTATCGAAATCCCTCGGCTCTGAACCCCAGCTATTATAATGTAAGGGTGTCTCTACCAATTGATTGGCTTGTGGGAAGAAATATTTACCCCTGGTATTAAACAACAGTTCACATGGCTAGATAAATACAGTACATGTATACTAAATGGCACATGTATGTCATTTTCAAAACAGATTTGCAAGCATTCTTCGCATTGTCTAAGAGAATAAATCAATAAATCAGTCATCCAATCAATAAATAAATGTGATAGTATACTAACATGATATAGAAATAATATGCAAACTTAACATAGGAATTAGTGGATTTTGTTAGACAAGGGGCATAACTCTGCAAAATACTTTCTGACATGACTCATTTTCGATAGGCATCTAGTTTCATTTTCAAAACAGATTTGCAGGCATTCTTCGCATTGTGTAAGAGAATACATCAATAAATCAGTCATCCAATCAATAAATAAATGTGATAGTATACAAACATGATATAGAAATTATATGCAAACTTAACATAGGAATTAGTGGATTTTATTAGACAAGGGGCATAACTCTGCAAAATACTTTCTGACACGACTCATTTTCGATAGGCATCTAGTTCAGGTCAAGAGAAACAACGTGTATCACGGATGTTGTATATGGAACGGTTCTGAAATTATCACAATAACAAATCATAAATGGATTTTTATTTGTAACAAGCTGAGTAGCTAGCAGGTCCTCCGCCAAGTAGCCTGTTTGAGAGCATACAGCATATACGCTTCCAATATCTCCTTAAATATAACTTGGAAAGTTGATATGTGTATGTGGAAAGAGACGTTCATCTGGAATTGTTGAGACAATTTGAGGAGGTTTGGGAAGCAGTAATGGGTAGTGTAACACTGGAATGTAAGTCTGCAGTTGTATATGGATTTGTGGATGGTGAGGTTTATAAATCGATAAGTGGAATAGATCAAGATATCGCGTTCACAACACAGATGGGTACCATATGGGTGAGTGAAATCCAAGATGGTCAATGGCAGCCATCTTGGATTACATACTACCTCAATGAAAATCAATACCAATCGCTGTCTAACTGATGTGAAGCACCGTCTCGAGTTTGAAGTTGAATGGTCAAATTGTTGTCGAGATATCACGTTCACAAGATCCGAGACGGATGGAATCCAATATCGTCAATGGCAGCCATCTTGGATTATGTACCTCAGTGAAAATCAATACCAATGGCCGTCTAATTGATGTGAAGCACATTCTCAAGTTTGAAGTCGATTGGTCGAACTGTTCTCGAGAAATCGCGTTCACAAGATGTGGGATGGACAGAATCCAATATGGTCGATGGCAGCCATCTTGGATTATGTACCTCAGTGAAAACCAATACCAATGGCCGTCTAACTGATGTGAAAAACCTTCCCAAGTTTGAAGTCGATTGGTTGATTTGTTTTTGAGATATCGTGTTAACAAGATGTGGAACGGAGTGAATCCAATATGGTCTATAGCAGCCATATTGGATTACGTATCTCAGTGAAAATCAAAACCAATGGCCGTTTAACTGATGCGAAGCATATTATCAAGTTTGAAGTGGATTGGTCAAACTGTTGTCGAGATATCGCGTTCACAAGATGTGGGATGGACAGAATCCAATATGGTCAATGGCAGCCATCTTGGATTACGTACCTCAGTGAAAATCAATACCAATGGCCGTCTAACTGATGTGAAGAACCTTCCCAAGCTTGAAGTTGATTGGTGGAATTGTTCTTGAGATATCGCGTTCACAAGATGTGGGATGAACAGAATCCAATATGGTCGATGGCGGCCATCTTGGATTACGTACTTCAGTGAAAATCAATACCAATGGCCGTCTAACTGATGTGAAGCACCTTCTCAAGTTTGAAGTCAATCGGTCGAATTGTTCTTGAGATATCGCGTTCACAAGATGTGGGACGAACAGAATCCAATATGGTCGATGGCGGCCATCTTGGATTACGTACTTCAGTGAAAATCAATACCAATGGCCGTCTAACTGATGTGAAGCACCTTCTCAAGTTTGAAGTCAATCGGTCGAATTGTTCTTGAGATATCGCGTTCACAAGATGTGGGATGGACAGAATCCAATATGGTCGATGACGGCCATCTTGGATTACGTACCTCAGTGAAAATCAATACCAATGGCCGTCTAACTGATGTGAAGCACCTTCTCAAGTTTGAAGTCGATTGATCGAATTGTTCTCAAGATATCGCGTTCACAAGATGTGGGACGGACGGACGGACGGAAGGACGGAGTTCACAAGATGTGGGACGAACAGAATCCAATATGGTCGATGGCGGCCATCTTGGATTACATATTTCAGTGAAAATCAATACCAATGGCCGTCTAACTGATGTGAAGCACCTTCTCAAGTTTGAAGTCAATCGGTCAAATTGTTTTTGAGATATCGCGTTCACAAGATGTGGGACGGACAGAATCCAATATGGTCGATGGCGGCCATCTTGGATTACGTACCTCAGTGAAAATCAATACCAATGGCCGTCTAACTGATGGGAAGCACCTTCTCAAGTTTGAAGTCGATTGATCGAATTGTTCTCCAGATATCGCGTTCACAAGATGTGGGACGGACGGACGGACGGACGGACGGACGGACGGAAGGACGGACGGAGCGACGGACGGAAGGACGGACGGCTAGCATTTCCAAGTCTTCCCACCACTTCGTGGCGGAGGACAAAAAGGGGCATAACTCTGCAAAATATTGTCCGAGATGACTCATTTTCGATAGGCTTCTGATTTACGTGAAGATAAATAGATGTAACAAGTTTGGTTGCCATGCATGAAACGGTTCTGTAGATATCGCGGTAACGGACGGACGGACGTACGGACGGAGGGGCGGACTTACGGACGGACGGACAGCCGTACATGATGACGACAATACCCCTAGGCCAAAGTTGGCCGAGGGGTAAAAACTGTTCTAGATATAGACCGGACACGGGGGACGGACGGACGGACGGAAACCGCCATCACATAATACGTCCACCTTTTTGGCGGGCGTATAAAAAAAAAAAAGTAAAAACAAATACGAAGCTGCGCATCTGAAAACCCCTCGGCTCTGGGCGCCAGCCATTCATAATGTATTCAATTTAAAACAAGACTTCAGGAACACCATGCAGTCAAGTAACAAATATACAGATTATGAAAAATTTTGCCATTAGAAATGGCCTCAAACGTTTCCGTCCAATCAGAGAAACCGGTATTCATTACATAAGTCTGTTGATGCATCGACGATGTATACCAAATTTTACATCGAACATTTGAAAATTATCTGAGATAGAGATCCCTAATGATTTCGCATAAATTAAAGATGGCTGCCCATCCTTCCCACCACTCAGAGAAACTGATGTGGTTATTCATTGCAAGTCTCTTGATACATAGATTCTGTATACCAAGTTTCATATAGAACACTGAAATGGTATCAAAGATAAACATCATTAAAGATTTTGCATAAATCAAAGATGGCCACCAAGGTTTCCGCCCAAGCAGAACATGAAGCTGCGCTATCCAAACCCCTCGGCTCTGAACCCCAGCTATTATAATAAGGGTGTCTCTACCAATTGATTGGCTTGTGGGAAGAAATATTTACCCATGGTATTGTAAGTGTACTTTCTTTGAAAAAAAAAAGTTTTCCTCCCCTTAAATTAATTTGTTTCTTGAATAAATTGAAAGAGCTGTATCGATGTCTCACCAAAACAACAGTACACATGTCTAGATAAATACAGTACATGTATACTAAATGGCACATGTATGTCATGTATGTCATTTCAAAACAGATTTGCAAGCATTCTTTGCATTGTCTAAGAGAATACATGAATAAATCAGTCATCCAATCAATAAATAAATGTGATAGTATACTAACATGATAATAGAAATAATATGCAAACTTAACATAGGAATTAGTGGATTTTGTTAGACAAGGGGCATAACTCTGCAAAATACTTTCTGACACGACTCATTTTCGATAGGCATCTAGTTCATGTCAAGAGAAACAACTGTATCACGTTAGTATGTTGTATATGGAACGGTTCTGAAATTATCACAACAAAAAATCATAAATGGATTTTTATTTGTAAAAAGGGGCATAACTCTGCAAAATATTGTCCGAGATGACTCATTTTCGATAGGCTTCTGATTTACGTGAAGATAAATAGATGTAACAAGTTTGGTTGCCATGCATCAAACGGTTCTGTAGATATCGCGGTAACGGATTTTATTAGACAAGGAGCATAACTCTGCGAAATACTTTCCGACACGACTCATTTTTGATAGGCACCTAGTTCAGGTCAAGAGAAACAACTGTATCACGTTAGTATGTTGTATATGGAACGGTTCTGAAATTATCACAACAAAAAATCATAAATGGATTTTTATTTGTAAAAAGGGGCATAACTCTGCAAAATATTGTCCGAGATGACTCATTTTCGATAGGCTTCTGATTTACGTGAAGATAAATAGATGTAACAAGTTTGGTTGCCATGCATGAAACGGTTCTGTAGATATCGCGTTAACGGATTTTATTAGACAAGGGACATAACTCTGCAAAATACTTTCTGACATGACTCATTTTCGATAGGCATCTAGTTCAGGTCAAGAGAAACAACTGCATCACGTTAGGATGTTGTATATGGAACGGTTCTGAAATTATCACAATAAGAAATCATAAATGGATTTTTATTTGTAAAAAGGGGCATAACTCTGCAAATTATTGTCCGAGATGACTCATTTTCGATAGGCTTCTGATTTACGTGAAGATAAATAGATGTACCAAGTTTGGTTGCCATGCATGAAACGGTTCTGTAGATATCGCGGTACGGACGTACAGACGTACGGACGTACGGACAGCCGTACATGATGACGACAATACCCCTAGGCCAAATTTGGCCGAGGGGTAAAAACCAGAACTGTCTATTGATACATCGATGATGTATACCAAATTTTACATTGAGCACTTGAACCGTATCAGAGATATAGATCATTAATGATTTCGCATAAATTAAAAATGGCCGCCCATCCTTCCCGCCACTCAGAGGAACCGATGTGGTTATTCATTGCAAGTCTCTTGATACATCGATGCTGGATACCAAGTTTCATATAGAACACTGAAATGGTATCAAAGATATATATCATTGAAGATTTTGCATAAATTAAAGATGGCCGCCAAGGTTCCGCCCAATCAGAAACGCCAGAACTGTCATTTATCGTAAGTCTATTGATGCTTCGATGATATATACCAAATTTTACATCGAGCACTCGAACAGTATCAGAGAACAAGATCATTAATGATTTTGCATAAATTAAAGATGGCCGCCCATCCTTCCCGCCACTCAGAGGAACTGATGTGGCTATACATTGCAGATCTCTTGATACATCGATGCTGTATACCAAGTTTCGTATAGAACACTTGAATGGTATCAGAGATATATATCATTGAAGATTTTGCATAAATTAAAGATGGCCGCCAAGGTTTTCACCGAATCAGGGAAACTGGTTTGGTCATTCCTTTGAAGTTTCTTGATGCATCGATGATCTATACCAAGTTTCACACTGAACAGAGAAATGGTACCTAAGATACACAAGATTAATGATTTCGCATAAATTAAATATGGCCACCAAAGTTTCCAACCAATCAGGTCCAGATTCAATAGGGTTCTGGGTCATGAGCATATGGATGTGCAGTGCAAGTTTGGGGTGCCTAGGGTAAGTCGTTCTAAAGATATCTTGGTAACAAGAAAGCTGTGATGGTTTCGCATAAATTAAACATGGCCGCCAAAGTTTCTAACCAATCAGGTCCAGATTCAATAGGGTTCTGGGTCACAAGCATACGGATGTGCACTGCAAGTTTGGTGTGCCTAGGGTAAGTCGTTCTGAAGATATCTTGGTAACGAGAAAGGTGTGACGGACAGACGGACGGACGGACAGACGGACAGACATACATGACGACGACAATACCCTTCGGCCAAATTTTGGCCGAGGGGTAAAAAAGGAAGATTTGATTTTTTATTTGCATCTTGTATTTCCTGTGGGTGATAAAAACGGTTGACGTGAGACTAAGAAAATGAGGCGGCAGTGCCTGTGAAGCTAGAAATTTATTTCATTCAGCCTTGATGAGAAATCTGCCTGAACATGTCTCAATATTGATTTGCAATGCTAAACATTCTAAAAAAAATAAAAAATAAACTAGAGCATAGTCTGAGGGATGCACACATTTGATCAAAATGATCAGTAAGGCTGCTTACAAGATACCCCCCGTAAGGGCATAGATACATGGGGGTGGTTAACGTTTCACGAGTAAGCTGAATGGGATTGTGGCGGTGGAAATCATCAGTAAGCATGCTTACAAGATACCCCCGGATGCACATTTGATAGAAATTGACGAGTATTTGTAGAGGAATATAAGTATACATGTTATGGGTGGCGGCACGGTATGTAACTAGTTGACAATGAGACCTCGCTCGGTTGGAGTGCGGTTAACGGATTGTCTATGCATGTGTCGTGATGATACTCAGAGGAGTTTAATGGATTGTTCAGAAAATTGATGTTAATAATGATTGTTGAGAATGGGGTTATGCAGGCATTTGGGACTTGAAATGGGCTGTTGCAACAGATAGGCAAATTACTGTCATCTGGATAACCACATTGAAGAGGAAAAGGAAGTAAATGGGAAGTGAAATATTAAACTTACTACCTGTAGACACATATGCAACATCCTGAGCTAGGTCTCATGGTATGGCAGCTACATACAAAATTTGAGAAGAATCTAATCAGCCGTTGTCAAGTTAGGCTCCAGAAATGGAATGTTACGGACCAACTGAGGACATTCTGCCCATAGGTGGCGCCACCTGTAGACGCACATGCGCCAAACGCAATCCCAAGCGAGGTCTCATGGTAAGGTAGCTACATACCAAATCTGAGAGGAATCCAATTAGCTGTTGTCAAGTTATGCTCCGGAAACGAAATGTTACGGACCGACAAGAAAAAGTTTTGACTCTAGGTGGCGCCACCTGTAGATGCACATATGCCAAACGCAATCCCAAGTGAGGTCTCATGGTAAGGTAGCTACATACCAAATTTGAGAGGAATCCAAGTAGCGGTTGTCAAGTTATGCTCCGGAAACGAAATGTTACGGACTGACATGAGAAACTGTTGACCCTAGGTGGCGCCACCTGTAGACGCACATGCGCCAAACGCAATCCCAAGCGAGGTCTCATGGTATGGCAGCTGCATACCAAATCTGAGAGGAATCCGAGTAGCGGTTGTCAAGTTATGCTCCGGAAACGAAATGTTACGGACTGACAAGAGAAACTTTTGACCCTAGGTGGCGCCACCTGTAGACGCACATGCGCCAAACGCAATCCTAAGCGAGGTCTCATGGTAAGGTAGCTACATACCAAATTTGAGAGGAATCCAAGTAGCGGTTGTCAAGTTATGCTCCGGAAACGAAATGTTACGGACTGACATGAGAAACTTTTGACCCTAGGTGGCGCCACCTGTAGACGCACATGCGCCAAACGCATTCCCAAGCAAGGTCTCATGGTATGGTAGCTGCATACCAAATTTGAGAGGAATCCGAGTAGCGGTTGTCAAGTTATGCTCCGGAAACGAAATGTTACGGACGGACGGACGTACAGACGGACTTCCGTACGGAGGGACGGAGGGATGGACGGACGGACGGACGGACGGACGTACAGACGGACGGACGGACAAGCTGAAACCAGTATACGCCCCCTGCACTACGTGTCGGGGGGTATAAAAATAATTTGCTCTCTATTTTGCGTTTTGAACAGATACAGAGAAGATACAGTAATTGTCTTAAGGGAGACAACTCATATAAAAGTGTTCAGAGAGTTGTCCCCCATGATTTATATTTACAAATATCAGCTCTCTCTCTGTTTTAGCTTAGCAAACCCAGTTTTCTCATTGACTCATGTTACTCAAGAATTTGCAAGTGGTGCTGAAGATAAATAAAACAACTTTGGAAAATAGTTTTATCCTGAACCATCAGGAATCCAAACTTGGTAAAGCTAAGATTAATCAGAATGAGATATCTGTTCAGTGTTGGATTCCACATAATCCAGTGTCCATACAGGAGCTAATTCAAAATGTCAAACTATGCATTTCTCCCAAGTTACCAAACATGATAAAAACTAGTGTTCCTTGACCAACAGCAGCCACCCACTCAGCAGCCATCTCTCTTACATTCATTTACATACAATACATATGTAATCGAAATTCTGGTAATTATGTCAAATATAACAGGCAATAGTGTCCGTCTCAAATTACAAGGAAATGGAATTTTCAGCAATATATTGCAGCCAGTTTTTCTCAGAGCAGTGAAATTTCGCACATCATCTGAACATTATCTGTGCATTTCAACCTAAAATTTCAGGAAAATTCAACAATTACTTGGGTCAAATTCACCAAAACGAATTTCGCCGTGACAATTTTGCATGTTATAATAGCGGTCACAATGTTAGAACATTGCAAGCCCAACAGCATTGTGCTTTGAAATAACATGCGAGGTATTGGAGATTTTCTTTGATTCTGAATAGATTTATGGTACATGTATATAGTTCATGTAAGATACCGCTTTTCAACGTGACTTCACATGTTAGCATGTGGAACAATGGCCAACCACGTCCCCATTTGCTACTATTCGAAATCCAGTAAATTCACATCACTTCGTCTTTAACATGAACTATATGCCAGATTTCCTTCAAATTTCAGAATAAAAATGCACACATTACATGCAGATACTATGAGGAATTTCAAAGCTTTGAGAAAAAATGGCTCCAATATATTGCCGAAAATCTCGTTCCCTTGTAATGACAGTAACAGTTATTCGGACCATTGACTGATTTTGGGATGAACATCCTTATAAAATTTTTAGATCTATAGCTTGAACACAACAGATTGATATAATCACCAATCAGATCATCGACAAAAACATCCATATAAAGTTCAGATAAGGCTAAAGGACACTCACAAAATCGAGATAGACGGATGGATGGAATAGAAGCCTGTAGAGCTTGAATTGTGCCTATCTATACCTCAGTTATGATCTCAAACACTTCCATGAATTTTTCATATATATATTACTTTTCCATAACAGTAGTGTGGAACCTATGCCCTAAATTTTCCTACACCAGTATGTAGTATGAATGCCTAATAGATATTTCCAATGTAACATGTGTGTAAATGAGTCACATGTATTTCACAGGAAAAGTAGTAGGATTTCTGGAGATGTGAACGGTTGATGGAGAAGTACTGACCAAAATATTCTGCTATCCCAGTTAAAGTTTGGCTTCTCAGAATGGAAATGGCTAAGCACTTCCTCTGTGATCTTCTCTATTGGTTACATCTATGTAGAAGATCTTCTGCCAGAGATCAGTATGAATCAGAGATTCCTCTGATTAAAGTTTTTTAGACCGTACCCTACCATTACTTAATGAGGAATTGTGACAAGGATACGTGTAACCCAAGTAAACAAGGGAGACTTAATACTGTGTCATGTTGAGAATTCCTCACTTCTACTTCTAATGTATATGTTTCAAATCTCAAGAAAATATATAAACACAGAATAATGGTGCATTTTGTGACAAAGCAGTGAAGTCCCAGATAAACTAACCCTCAAGAACTATGAAATAATTTTTGAGAGAGAAAGAATAAATTGGTTATCAAGAACTAGTGACAGCAAGCGAGATCATTAATGTGACGTGAGTAGGAGTTGTCTCCCCTGATGTGTTTCATACACCAGTTTGTGTTTCCTAACATTCAGGTCCAAATCAGAGGACCTTGGACAGGAGATAATCAATCAGAGGGCCTTGGACAGGAGATAATCAATCAGAGGGCCTTGGACAGGAGATAATCAATCAGAGGACCTTGGACAGGAGATAATCAATCAGAGGGCCTTGTACAGGAGATAATCAATCAGAGGGCCTTGGACAGGAGATAATCACTTTCGGGTATCAGAATCTTCAAATAAAGTCCTTTAAAACTTTTACAGCATTACTTTGATGATTTTTTTTTCACTGTGATTTACAGGTATTTCTTAACACCATGATATCTAAAATTGCAGGAGATACTTTTACTTTAATCCCTGATGTGGAATTGCAGCACATTTCTGAAAATTTTCGCAACAAGAGACATGGCTGATGATGGTGAAAAGACGGTTAACATGCCGGATTGGCGTTCAAGGACCACAAACAGCTGATGATGGCGCTGAATTTCTATGGTCTCTCTGAAACAGGACTTTGACGTGTGATGGAAGGATTTGCACCTTGGAAGGTTTGTGTTGAGCAAAAAGATTTATTTTTAGCAAAAATATTTGTGGACAAAGAATATCCAGTAGTGGATTTACCAGATTCCCATCATCTTCTCTATAAATGTACTGTTTCCTTGCTGGAATGAATATATGTGCATAATGTTTTCATTGTGCGATAGTCTTTTTCTCCATAATGGCTTCACCAATTCTCCATTAGGAATCTCCAGTACAGAGAAATGGTACAGGAGACAAGATGTTTCAGCCTTGCAAAAGGGTTATCTACAATTCTGAGGACCCTGCATATGTACATGTCATGGGTAAAGTTGAAAGGACTTGAATTAAATGCTATCCAGTACTTACTTTCCCGTTTTTCCATCCCAGATTTTCACTGACTTGTCAAAGGAAGCGCTGGCTATTAGTCGAGTATCGGGTGAGAACAGGACTTCATTGATCAACTGTGCATGTCCTGTCATCCTGGCCACTGGTTTCTTTTCTGTTTCTGGTTCCCATAGAAATAGAGTAAAGTCATCCGAGCCTGAAACCAGTCGTTCTGGACCCATGTTCTGTGAGAAGTAAAACGGTGCTGCATATCAAGCATACCATGAGAATGACACTCAATGAGAGAGAACTGTTAGATCTAAGGCACTGAGACTTGGAAAACATGGCCTTCTATAATAAGAACAAGAGCCCAAGGGGCTTCAATATACGCCCGTTTATCTGGAATTACATTGGTCCAAATTTCAAGGTTGTTTGATAGCCATGATTCCAATTGTTAGCTAGCCTACAATTTTGTGCTTCTGACAATGTAACATATATAACATCTTATATTGAATGATAAACTAAAACGAGCTTAACTCTTGGTAACTAGTTGACCTTAAAGCAAGAGCTGAGAGCTCACATATCCCACACTGAAATCGACAATAGTCAAACAGAAGAAAATAGTAGTTTTCCTGCAAATGGATTCCTTTCAGAGAGAATTTTTCATGAAGGAAGAAGAAAGTGATGAAGTAAACATTTGTTCTTGAGTTAATAAACAGGTATAAAGTTCATAAAGGACCCCTCACCCCGTTAAATTAGTAAATGTATGGTTATTATTAACAGTTCAACTAAATGTAGCTTTTTCAAACATGGGAGACAACTCCACAGGACAATACCATATACATGTATTTTTGAATATTCCAACCTAACACATATAGTCAGCTAAACTTGATTCAGTTTTGGGGGACTGTGACCTTGACCGTTGACAAATTGATCTCAAAATGTGTGGCTCCTCTTTGCCATGCGAGTAAGGTATACTCAAAGTTTGATACCAATCCATACCTTGAAACTAGAGATATCGCATGGACCACATATGTTAATGGATCAATGGACAGAACATAATCATTCGTCGCATTACACGACCTCGTCCTCGACAGCCATATGAAAATGTGACGTTTAATGATTTCTTGATTTTGGGGTCAAAGTGACCTTGACATTTGACCCACATTTTGGTATGTAACACATCATGTCCCTCTAATGTATCTACTGGCAGAAAAAAATATATTTTTAATGATTTCCTGATTTTGGGGTCAGTGACCTTGACCTTTGAATTTGACCTTGACCTAAATTTTGGTACACGACACATCGTCTTCCCCTCATTGTATCAATGGACACAAAAAAATCATGATTGTTATGAATTTCATGATTTTTGGGGTCACAGTGACCTTGACGTTCGGCCTTGACCTGCATTTTGGTACGTGTCCCCCTAATGTATCTACTGAAACAAAAAAAAGTAATTTTCAAAGATTTCTTGATTCTGGAGTCACAGTGACCTTGATCTAAATTTTGATACATGAAAAACCGTCTCCCCGTAATTTCTCAATGGACACAAAAAATCATGATTTTGAACAATTTCACGATTTTGGAGTCACAGTGACCTTGACCTTTGACCAGGTCATTCGACCTACATTTGGGTATGTGACACATCGTGTCTCCCTAATGTATCTACTGACACAAAAACATGTTATTTCCTGATTTTGGGGTCACTGTGATCTTTGACCTTGACCTAATTTTTGGTATGCGACACTTCACTTCGCCCTATTGAATCCACTTATCAAAAAATTGTAATTTTTAATGATTTTCTGAATTTTAGGTCACACTGACCTTTGACCTTGATTCTGGGGTCACAGTGACCTTGACTATTGACCTGGATCTAAATTTCGGTATATGACGAAACGGCTCCCTGTAATTTCTCAATGGACTAAAAAAATCATGATTTTTAACAATTTCACAATTTTTGGGTCACAGTGACATTGACCGTTGACCTTGACCTACATTTTGGTAGGTGAAACATCGTGTTCCCCTAATGTATCTACTGACACAAAAAAATGTTATTTTTAAAAATTTCCTGATTTTGGGGTTGCAATGACCTTTGACCTTGACCTATTTTTTGGTATGCGACACTTCATTTCCCCCTATTGAATCCACTCACAAAAAATAGAAATTTTTAATGATTTCCTGATTTTTCTGTCCCACTGACCTTTGACCTCTGACCTACATTTGGTATGCACGACATCGTTTCCCCCCCAGGCATCCACTCACCAAAAATTAGAACTGTAGATAGAAAACTGTCAATGATCAATGATTTCCTGATTTTAGGCAACAGTGACCTTTGACCTCAATTTTGGTACACGACACATCGTCTCCACCTAGTGTATCCACTCATGAAAAATCCCAACTGTGGATAGAAACCGTTCACAGAAAAAGACCGGACACGAACACTTCAGTGATTTCCTGTTTTTTAGGCCAGTGACCTTTGACCTATGACCTCGACCTTCATTTTGGTATGCGACACATCGTCTCCCCGTAGGGTATCCACTTACCAAAAATTAGAACTGTAGATAGAAAACTGTCCCAGATATAGACCGGACACGAGGGACAGACAGACGGACAGACAGACAGACGGACAGATGGACGGAAACCGCCATCACATAATATGTCCGCCTTTTGGCGGGCGTATAATAAGATGTACAGTATACAGTAATTCTCTGATTCAATAAGCCAGTTATAATCCAAACACTTCCGAGTTTGTGGACAAAATTCAATCAGTTGTTCTAATACATTTGACCACCCTCTAAACTCATTAAAAATGAAGAAATGGATGGATTATCTGCATGATTTTGGACGATTTAATAACTTTCTGTTCTGATCAATAGATCATTCCATATTTTCTGGTTAGAAATTTCATCACCTGTGATTGAATTATTAGAGGGATTACTCTATGTCTTCAGCACAGATATCAGAGCAGCCATCAAGGTGCTTCTTATTATGTTATTATTATAACCTACCTTTGCATTATTGTATCTGTCCAATGCCTTCTGTGCCAGTTCTTCATCTACAATAAAAGGACACACCATTCATTATTATCAATGCACATTTTTACTTAATTTTTAATGTTAATATGTAGATGTTAATAAGTAAATGTCCTTGCATTAGTATACGAATCTGTTCCTCAGCAGCTGCAATTGTTTGATGTAATGTTAAAATTGCTCAAACTTGTGTGAATGAATAGGATACATACTATTCTGTCATTTTGTGAAAACTTGGTTGCATGACATGCACGGGAGTTTTATAAGTTAAACAGCCTATTTTGTCAAATCTCAGCAAAGTTACCGAATAATTCGCCTGACCAGGAGCTCTTCACAACTAGACTCGCAAAATGGCCCTGCTCTTGCCAAATTTGACTACATTTAGACTATTCGGCGAATTTTTATATGAAGAGCTCTGTCAGACCTGGGAGTAGTATTCTATCCTTTATTCTATCTCTGGACAGACTCACAAATGAAACAAGCCCTAGGTTATATCTTTCAAGAAATGTTCAAGAGAATATCTATTGACTAAACACAGAGTACCTGGCATTGTCAAGATACTGTGTCCAAAGAATCAGACCCGGTTTTAGCCAATATGATTGCTAAGTAATACGAGATTCACTAACATTCCCCTTGGAGGACAATCAGTGAGTGTTTTCAGAGAAATGTCCCTTAACTTGAGATATTAGACATTTCAGGCAGATGAGAAGCTTGCACAGTAAGATCAGAAGATACACCAGTAAAGTGATAGTGCTGTCAATTGATTAACTTGGCCAAATTGACAACAGGAAGTGAAAATCACAGAATTGGATAGTTGGCATTGTGCCAGTCCCCCATTCAGGCCTAATTAAAATGTGTATCTTGTAATAATTTGCAGGTGGGAATCGAAACTTGTGACAATGGTGACCAAATTGTTTGGGCTGCCAGGATGTACTGCTGGCCAAGTTGTTAAGAGTGCCAGGATGTACTGCTGGCCAAGTTGTTTGGAGTGCCACATTGTACTGCCACCCGAGTTGTTTGGGATGCCAGAGTGTACTACTGGCCTAGTTGTTTGAAGGGATGTACTGATGACCAAGTTGTTTGAGGGCCAGGATGCACTTTCAGCCTAGTTGTTTGGAGTACCAGGATGTACTGTTGGCCAAGTTGACTGCAGTACCAGGATGTAATGCAGCCTAGTTGTTTGGAGTGCCAGAATGTACCGTTGGCCGAATTGTTTGGAGTGCCAGATTGTACTGCCGCCCGAGTTGTGTGGAGTGCCACAATATACTGCTGGCCTAGTAGGTTAGAGTGTCAGGATGTACTGCTGGCCAAGTTATTTGGAGTGCCAAGATGTACTGCCATCCGAGTTGTTTGGAGTCTCAGAACGTACTGCCGGCCCAGTTGATTGGAGTGTCAGGATGTACTGCTGGCCAAGTTGTTTGTAGTGCCACGCTGTACTGCTGCCAAAGTTGTTTGGAGTGCCAAGCTGTACTGCTGGCCAAATTGTTTCAAGTGCCACATTGTACTGCCACCCGAATTGTTTGGAGTGTCAGGATATACTGCCGACCTAGTTCTTTGGAGTGTCAGGATGTACTGTTTGCCGAATTGTTTGGAGTGCCAGGATGTACTGTTGACCAATGTCGCTTCCAACTATATTTCAGTCACATCACGATGTTGGGTCCTATTCCTTTTCCCACCCAGGAACCTCTTGGGTAGCGTCCTATTGTGTTTTACACCCGGGAACCCCACGGGTGGGATCCAATTCCTTTTCACACCCAGGAAGTCACCTCATATGACAAGTTGTCTGAGAAGCTGAGGCTTGTTCTTACCATGACCTGAGGTGTGTCTGACGACATCCCAGGTCAACTAATCAGTCTCATACAGACACTTTTTCTTTGTGTGATTTTGATTATCGGTTGATACAACTCTGGCGAAAAGAACCAGCAGAGATCTAGTCTCTAGAAAAAAATGAGCAACAGGTGAATGATACTTGAGCAGTGTATTAATCCAGTTTATAGGATGAATGAGCCAGTGGATAGATTCAATATGTGATAGAGGTCAGGCCGAAGACAAACAGCTCTGCATACACAAGCAGGAAAGTTCACATGCCGAGGCTACACAAAGTTATGAACGTGTTGCAAACTAATAGAGTTCTATCTTCCCGATATTTCCAAACTTGTACATTAATCGTTGGTTCTGTAATACAACTGTCGGAAAAAGAAATTTTGAAGCGGAATCATTGTCAATTGAAATTCACCTGCATCCTTTAATACATATATTCACTACGGCAAGTTCCCTAAGTATTCGCGACCCTAAGTAAATTCGAAAACGGGCATTTTTCGCCAGGTCACGTGACACTGTTCCCTGAGTAATCGAAAACGGCCCATTCGTGAAAAACCGCGGTCCTAACTATTCGAAAGTCCCCCATTTATGTGGTCGCGAGATTGATAATATTGTGGGCTTATGTAGTTGTGGGATGGGAAAAACATCCGCATCAACGATTTCGAGAGCGTGTCAAAAGTTTTCACGTTCAAACTGAAAGAATGTGTCAGAAAATGAAACCGTACTCGTTCAGAAAGAATCAGTCGGAAAATGAACACTATCCCGTCAGAAAAAGGAGCGTCAGAAAAAGAACGTTCTTATTCGAGCGTTCAAATTAGACAGAGGCGTGGGATATTATGAAATACCGACCCGGTTATGAACAATCTCCTATAAAGCGCCGCTCAATAGCCGTTTTACTCTCTTTCAAACCTATTTACAATATTTTCAGCTTGTTATATCCTAAAGAAGAGAGTCCTAAATATATTTTAGAGGGTTTCACGAAACCAATCGCCACGACAGCGTCAGAAAATGAATATACGAAAGTGAACATCCTTTTTTTTTCGATGACGGGACTCCCATATCCATTCCCAATAAAAATGGATACATCTGTTATTTGAAAGCAATTATAGCAAGGACTCGAGGTTAATACGCAGTTTACTTAAAGGGTTTTGAAATATTGGTGTTTACACAGCTGTGATAGAATGATTTGCTGACATCCATGGAAAGATTGAAAGAATGAGCCAGGTGGGATTATCAGCGACTTTTACTCTTCAGAACGTCCCCATATGAACCTCTTTTAGCTGGCAAATTCCCATGCAGTTCGTGATGCCAAGCACAGATAAACCCCTTTTTTCACCCCATATGCAGGACTTGTCCATTGATATGTAAATGTATCCAATATTGCAGCCCAGTTTTGGCACAAGGCCAAAAGTACTGAGCGCTCCAGAGAGGAAGTGCTTTGATCCTGCCTGGAATGGAGACATTTAAGACTACACGAATCATCAGAGTCCAGAGAAAACTATTATTATTCAAATTAGCTAGAGCCAGTTTCAGCCCAAATCGTTTATTATATGCCAACAAGGCAGAGTGTTGGATCAGTTTGCATATGCAGACCGATTGTATAACCCTTGACAGACTGGCTGGTCTCACTTCAAACCTGGGATCATCTGATTTATTGTTTTTGATTGCGCTAATCTTGTATACAAATTAAAGATTCTGACTGGTTTACATATAATTATTGGTCACATTCACTGCAATGATTTAATGAAGTGACCGTCTAAAAGAAAATAACAGTTTTCTGTTCATTTCATTTTCATTCATTACTTTGTTGCTGAAATGAAACAAAGCAATACATTTGTTCCAATTACCCAAACAATTTTCACAGCGACTAGCAGATTTACCATAGATTGTGTGCACAAAGAGGCTCAACGGGGATATTCAGGTTGACCAGCATCAATGTCTAAGACATCTCCCGATAGCTCAAATGAAATACCAGCTGCTTCCGTGCTGAAGTAAAAATATACAGGAGACTTCTAGCAAGAAATGAAATACTGGCTCCCTCGACTTACATGACATTGGACTTTTTTTATTGATACTTCAGGTAAATCCCACAATATGTGCATATAAAATTAAATATTTTAACCGTTTTACATAATCATCGGATAAATGTTGGAAGATATTCATTTCAATTAAACAAGGTTATTTTATGAAGAGAGGCATCGCCTGCTCTAGAGTACAGTTACGCAGTGTGCATACGCCCCCTTGTTAGGCCCCATGCAAGCGGAGATGTACAGGCTATTAATAGACACAAAGGCTTGATTATTACTTTGGGGAACATATGGGGGTTACGCGTTCACGATTGATAACACAACAAAGCAGTGGATAAAACATTCCAATTAGCAAACAATGTAATGTTGTACGAATAATCAGTTTTTTTATTGATAGACGTTTTAGAAGTTGGGGACTAGTAACCAAACGAACTGTTACCAACGTAACCAAACGAACTGTTGCCAACTGGGCCGTCCGGACGGTATGGCAGCCCGTTCCTACACTCGTGAAACGGGCATAACATGCCGCTCTTCTCGTCACGCTAACCTGCCTGTTCGCAGTATGCCCCAAAGTCGAGAAGCTTCGTCAATATGGGGGGACTAAATTTACGAAAACGTCCGTTTTCCTGAACTGACCTGCACAAAGTATTCGGAAGTGGTCAGTTTTTCACGACTGCGATATTCACTTCCGGTCACGAATACTTAGGGAATTTACCGTAGTAATTTCTTTCTCACTCTAATCCTTTTTACTCAATACTGATTGATACGTCTTCCAGTCAATTGATGGAACTGGTGTTTTTTTTGTCACATGTAATATGTATTTTGTATGTAATATTCCTCCATTTTGGAGATCTCCTGCAAAGAAATTATCTCCCCTAATCGTCTCGTCGATCGTCCGCTAGGTGGCGTGCTCTCCGCGCATGCCCTTCCTCTTTTTCTCATGCTGTGCAAGACCTGTTTTGTGTCAAGGCCGAGCAAAGAGGGGAGGATGGGTTGGGCAAATCAACGTTGATAGCAGGTTTGATTTGATAACAAACACCAACATTGTTTTTAAATGTTTCATGTTTGTGTCTCAAATCTCAACCTGCTATCACTAGTGCCAGACTCCCAACAGAGGAGGTTGGGTAGCCGGTCTTGTGACTTGCTTTTTGGGTTGAGCGGAGCACGTCTTGTTCTGATTTTAAAATCTAGTATGCCTAGTAATATCCAGATAATTCCCGTGTCGTATAGAGGCGTAGGGAGTTCAAGGAATTACAAGTAATACGGCGAGAGGTGGACTCTGTTCCTACCCTTTGCTCGTATACTTGGCTAGATAATCAGATGCCATCGTGATGTCTTGAAGTCCCTTCGTCTCCGACATGGTCTGTCTTCTATGCTTGCGGAATTGTCGGGATCTTGCTTGCTTGAGCGGCGCCCCCCCCTTTTTTTTTTGATAGTAGTGGACTATGCACTGGGCTGTAGCAGTAGGTCCAGCATAGTCATCCTATCTATCTGTACAGACATGTCTGTAGATAGAAGCCAGCAGGAGTTGAATTGATCGTCCAAGCGCAGGTGTCAACAATATCGTTCAACGATAAGTTTTCCCCAAAGTGGCCCGGACGTCACACTGGCTCTAGTCTTGTGAGACGATGTCTCCATAAAGGAGGAGGAGCGTCGATGGCGAGTTGGTTAACCCAGTCGGCAGTCTTCTTCAACCCAAACGGTGATCATGAACTAGTGATGTCAGCCGATGGGTCTGTTTATAAGTGATGAGAGAAGAAGACAGCTGGAGCTCCTTGTCGGTTCTGTAAAGGAGTGCCACAGGGCTCTGACTGGATATAAAAAACCTATTCTCCTCCAGCAGGCCGACGAAATCTGTCAGTGCTGGAATCTGGTACAGTCTTTGGACGCCTGGTCCCTGACGTGTGGAATCGTTCTTGATGACGAAATCCGGGATCGGATGAAAAGATCTGGTTGACCAGTCTGTCATCCATGTCAGGGAACTGAGTTCCACTGCGTAAAGCTCTGATTGTGGAGTGAAGGCTGTCTTGTAGGACAGGGCCTAGACTACAGTTGACTGTACTGGCTCGAATGGTGGGCGCAAGAATGCCCTAGTACCACATCCAGGTCCCCTTGGGTGATAGTTGACGTGTTCGGCGAGACTGTAAGGCGAAGACCATGGAAAGCCGAAATACTGGAATCTTGTCGATTCCGGAGGTCAACTTGACAACCCTGGATGATGCTGAGTGATACCCCTGTGTACTGCTTGGCTGAGATTCCCTGTCCTGATACAGATGCAGGAGGAAAAACAGCTGTTGCTGGAACAGAAACAGTGTTGGCCACAGGTCCTCTACTATAGTACATTCTCCGGGCTTGATGCGACTGTACAGTAAATAGTAGCTTGCTGCTGTCATTGTCTGTACAATTGGTCCTGGAGAAAAAACCCTGGTCTGCAAAGGAATTCTGGATCGTTAGCAGACGTGGGGGTTCGGCCGTTGCGGGTCCCGGTGCCTCCGTAGAAAAAGTGATCTTCCGGTTGTAGTACCCTGTAGGACTTGGAGGAAGCTGTCAGCGGTAACCCTGAAGTGATGTGAAACACATGGTGTTGTGACATGGTACTGCTGATACTGTGCTCCTAGGACCAGTGCTGATGTTTCTAGAAACAGTGACTGGGATCTTGCTCCCCCCCAAACTTGACGCAGCTGACGACCGTACTGAAACGTTCGTAATCAATGCTGATGTGTTGTGCAACCGCAACCTCCAAGGGGGGACTGCCCTCTTAGCGCAGATATCCCTAAGGAAGATGATGCGTTGCTTGTCTGTCGTGGTATCCATGTGCCGACTATCTGTTGCTGGACTAATGGACCCCTCCAAGCTGTGAAGTCCGCATCGGTGAATGTGAACTTCTCTGTGCTCGGTTGAAACTGGATCCGGCATCGCCACACTGGAAGGGGGTGAAGATGTTCCGGGACGAGCATCCTTAGATTGCTTGTTCTTGCCCTCAGGTACAGTTGTAGTTGAGAAACTGTAATGAGGAGTACCTGGAGCTAGCCAAAACTGTGCTAGGTCCCGGGTGGGTAGTACACTGTACTTCCATCCAACGGACCTCTGGGTCATGGCGTTGATGGTCTGGTTCCAGGTGCAGGTTCCATATGCCGGAAAACTGCTTGACGCTTGAATGTAGCCATTCTACATAATCCGTGGGGTCCCTGGAAACATCCCTGGACCGTCGTGATCATCGAGGAGAAACTCGAAAAACGCCCTCTGGAACGCCGAAGGTAACGACAACCGGGAGTCGGAGTCCAACTCCTGTCGAATATACTCAGTAGGTGTCCGGCTCCGTCGCCTGGTCCGGTCTCTACTGTCATCCTGCTGGATGCTGGAGTCCCAAGTCTGTTCCGGAGTCCGAATTTGCATTCCGGATTAGAGATGACTTGATCCCCGTGTCCTATTCCAGTGTCCGGGTCCGTGTTGACTTGGACTTGGAAGGAGCCTCAGTCTGAAACTAGGCTTGCCCACTGTAGACTGGATGTCTCGCTCCCAAAGAAACGGGTTAAGTCGAGCCCGACTAACCGTTTTCTCCGAGATTAGATTCCCTTGATCACGATCTCGGGTGTAGATGGAGTCCGAGATTATCCGATGAAGAGTAGGATCCGGCTCTAGAAGACTGAGGATGATCGTCAGATGAACTGTCGGGACTTGGAGTAGACCTCACGTAAGGACTGACTTCTTCGACGAAAACTTGACACAGAGTGACGCTGATCTTCTATATCATCAGGGTCGACCGTCTACAATCAGGTGAGTAAAGACTCGAAGCTTGGGAAGGATGAAAGGATGACTAGTGGTTTGAAGGTGAGGCTGAGAACCATCGATTCCGACTAACGAGGTTGCCCCTGCCCCGGTCGGAAGATTCCCTCTTTACCTTGGAACTGTCCTTTCTTGTAAGGGCGAACACTACTCTGAGCATCTAGCTTGGGTTGCCCGAGTTCTGACAGGAAAACCGTCCGTGGCGACCTCCTCTTCTTTACCGGAAAGGCGTTGTGTCAGTGCCCCGATCATCCGTGATGTCTCGTCATCATTGACGATGGCCATGGCAGTCGGAAATAGCTCTGTCGAGTGGGTAACTTGACGCCAGTAGTTGTTGAGGTAGCTCTGTGTTGACGGAGTCCAAACCGTGACGTCAATCGGTATATGAAGTAACACTATGTTGGGTTACCATCATGTTCTGTACCACACAGACTTGTCTTGCTTGAAGTCCAACTGTCGGTGCCTTGGTACATCCCAGAAGTGCGTCTAAAACCCGGTCCAACTTCGGAGACTTGAAAAAAAAAAAATGATCTCCATACAGGACGAAAAGGTCTTGTAAGGTCGGTCCGGCGAAGGAACCACTGCCACGGTAGGGAGCTGTGTTGCCGGAAGATGACTGTATTTCTTGACCAGGCTTGCCTTAGCAGGTACTCCAGAAGTAGAAGCCTGGTCTTTGGATCCAGATCCGGAAAGGCGATCCACGGGTCCCTGTTCATCTCTGGGCTTCCGTTTATCCCGATGCTCCGGACTACGGTGATGGTCGATAGATGTCCGTTCCTCGCCGTCCGTGCGCCGTGCGTGTTGACGGGAACCCGGGGAACGGCTTCTATCTCGTCGGGTGTAAGGTCGCTCTGGAGTACGGTCTCTATGGTAATAACTCCGGTAGTTTGGACTAGGTGAAGGGCTCCGACGTCTAGGACGGTCTCTCTCCCGATGACGGCGTTCAGGATAGAATTACAAGCGTCTAGTCCGTCATTCATAATCCAGCCGTCGTCCATTAGAGAATATCCGCGTCCATAATCCAAAGACCTATTCCATTTCCATATAACAGTATTAGCACCAAATTCAAAAAGACAAAAGTATACATAAACATAGGCTTGTTTCCTGCAAGAGAGAAATCTCGGCATTGTAACGGTGTACGACTCCGTCTACGAGATCTGCTTGCCGTTGTATCGGGTTGCGGTTCCGTTGTACGGGTCCGAGTTGTATCAGAGGCCGGCTCACGGCGCTCTGGATGAGTCCGTTCCTCATAGGTCCGTGCCTTCTGTGGACTCCCGGTAATCTGGATAAGTCCGTTCTCCACGAGTCCGTGACCTCTCAGATGTAGACTCTCGGCGTACTGGATAGGTCCGTGTCGTCTCCCGCTCCTGGGTACGGCTCTGAACTGTAGCTCCGTCCCGAGGTGCTCTGGTGTTGAAGTCCCGGCGCTCTGAATAGGGCCGTGACTTCTCGGAATCCCGGTGCTCCAAGTAGGACCGTGGCTTGTCAGACTCTCGGTGTTCCGCATACGGCCGTGACTTCTCGGAGCTGTGGTCTCGGCGAGCTGTATAAGGCCGTACTGTGCTGGTGCCGGGGTCCCGCTCTGGCGATGGAGTCCGTGGTCTTGGCTTCCGGACTGCCTTCTTCGCCGTGCCAGTCTGTGCCTCCGGGGTACGGCTCTTGGACGGGTCCCTGTCAGAAGACTTTCTTCCTTGGGTCGTGGAGACTTGGATGAACGGGAGCTGTTATCCGAGGACTCTCCCTGACTTCTCCCATGAAGCCAAACTTGACTTGACTTTAATCTTCAGAGAAAGTTTCGGCCTTCGAGAATGCGGCTTGAATCCACCGCTGTACCACCGAAAATCTGGTGTAGACGAATAAAGCTGAAATCCCGGTATCGTTGTGATGAACGGCTGTGTTCCCGGGATCTTCATGCTGTAGTACGGTTCCGAGCTGTCTCCCGAACCGTGGTGTAGCATTCTGGCTAAGCCCGTCCTAAGTAATCCGTACTGTGTAAGTCCGTGACTTCTATGTGCGGTTCCACGGTGCTCTGGATAAGTCCGTTCCCAATAGGTCCGTGATTTGCTTGCGCCGGGGTACGACTTCGAACTCTGGATCTGTCCATGTTATGGCCCAGAAGGTTCACCAGTAGCCGGGTCCGTGCATCGGTATCGGAGTATCGTGCATCGGTATCAGAGTACCGTCGATCTGTATAGTCTTGAATTCTCACGGTACCCCGGTAGTAGTCCCTGTAGGCTCTTGGCTTGACGGGGTCTCGGAGTTCTGCATTGGGCCGTGATTTCTCAGAGCCATGGTCCCGTATGCTGATCTAAAGTCCGTGACCTCTTAGATGTGGACTCCCGGTGAGACGTAGACTCTCGGCGTACTGGATAAGTCCGTTCTTCATAGGTCCGTGTCGTTCCCTGTCTGGGGTACGGCTCCGGACTGTAGTCCCGCCTCTGGAAGGAACCTCTCTCTCCGATGGTCGGGTCCGAGGTGCTCTGGAGTCGGAGTCCCGGCGCTCTGTGGTGTCGAGGTTCCGTTCCGGCGATCGAATCCGTCTCTTAGACTTCCCTTGGTAGTCCCGGTCTGTGCTCCGGACTGTAGACTTGTCCACCGTTCCAGCCTGTAGCTCCAGGGTACGGCTCTTTGCCGGGTCCCGGCTCTTCACCAGGTCCCGGCTAGAAGACTTGTCTTTCTTGAGTTGCGGAGACTTGGATGAACGGGAACTGTTATCCGAGGTCTGCCCAGATCCGTGGTTGTAACAGCTCCGGTATAGAGTCCGTGACAGCATCGTCTCCGATGAACTTGAACTAGACCGTGTCTTGAGTCTGTAACTTGTTCATCGTCTTGAAATGTAGCTCCAGGGTACTGCTCTTCGCCGGTTCCCGGCTAGTAGACGTGTCACTCTCAAAGACCTGTCTTTCTTGCCGTCTTGCTGGCGAACTTGAACTGGACCGTGGAGCCGTGTATCTTGTATCCGTGAAGGGTCTGTTCTGTTTCACGGGACTGTTGTGAAGATTCCACTGGCGCTGGTAGGAAAACTTCGTTTACAGCCAAGTCGTTGAAGAGGGCCTGAGTAGCTTGCTTCTCAGCTGGACACCTTGCCAGGTCAGTGGCCGCTCTCCGGAGTTGACTGCGTCGACCATAGGATAGCTATGCCAGGTCACGTCGTCCCAGTCTGCACATTCACGGCATGTCACTTGACTGTAACACACCTGTGCCCTGCACTTGAAACAAAGAAATGCAAGTCTTTAACTGGTTAAAACTGACGACATGATTCGTTTCTTTATTATTCTTTATAGTTGGGTGACTACGTTAGTTCGTAATGAACTGACGGGAGAAAAAAATAACCCTAGGGTGCGTCTATAACAACCCAAAAGTTACTGTTTACAGGAGCTCTTTCAAAACACGTCTTGCTACCAAGACTGCAAAGGAAAAAGAGGAAGGGCATGCGCGGAGAGCACGCCACCTAGCGGACGATCGACGAGACGATCAGGGGAGATAATTTCTTTGCAGGAGATCTCCAAAATGGAGGAATATTGGCACTAGTGATAGCAGGTTGAGATTTGAGACACAAACATTGCCTTAATTATCTGTTTGTGAACATAAGATTATAATCTGAGATATTTAACTAGATCAACAAGATAAGTATCATACTAACCAAGTCTTTAACAATGTTACAGACCCCAAAGTAATTAAGAAGGAAAGCAGTAGGGCCAGATGAGCAAACATTGGGCATATCGGTCATAAAAGATGAAGTGACGTGAATTCACGGGATTGCCAATAGTGGGGAATGGACAGGTGGTCGGCCAGTGTTCCAATAGCTAACACGTCAAGTCACGTTTAAAAGCAGTATCTCATCTTACATGAACTATCCCTAACATTGCCACGAGTTTCTGCTGAAAAATAGCGCCACAGTCTTAATTGTTTTAGAGTGACACTTTCCACTCTGGTTATATAGATGCCTACTTCCAATGTTCTGAGATAGATGAACTGTAGAAGAGAGAATATTTGTACAAGATGACATCCAATAAACTGCATAGTCTAATATACATGTAGGCCTACATGATGTACACCAACTTGTCTTTCAAAGTTGTTAAACTGAATCAACTGGAGCTGATCATTTACCAGTTTGAACATCACATCCCCTATAATATTAAAGGTGTTATAACACAGGAAGGAAGCAATCAGAGATTGCTCAATTGTATGCCCCCCCTTCCGCTTTAATCCGACACTGCCCCGCCATTGTTCTGTTGTTTATTGGTTGGTGGAGGCCTAATTTGGATAATTATAAAAATTCTGTTTCTGTCACTTTTTTTGCCATGCCTCACATAATACATATTCCAAGTATCAGCCAACAAGTGATTATACGATGTTTCGATGCAAGATGGTCGCCAGGGCTTTCGCCAAATCCGAAAATGTGACCTGGTTATGAGACCTACATTCCTTGGGAGTATATTGTGGTGAAATTATGAAGCGATCAGTGAACTTTGAATTTTGCACCCAATTCACTCTTTTTGGGGCAACTTCATACTTTAACTTCAGGACCTATGTTGTCTGCTTTGGAATGTAGGATAATATATAATATAGCCATTTTTCTGGTCCAAATCGGTTATGGACGGAGATCCAGCCTGGACAAATGAATATATCCCATTCACTTTAGTTTTGATAAACAAAGGGCCATAACTCTTGAAAATATAACCGAAAGCAGAGAAACTTCACGCTGCACACCAATGGGTCATTGACCACATATCATGCAAATTTCATACTTGTCCATACAATATTAACCGAGATCCAGCCCTACAAGTCTCAAAGATTTGAAGAAAAAAGGGCCATAACTGTTGAAAATATACGCGAAATGTGGAGAAACTTCACCCTGCACAACTACAGGGCACTGACCACATATCCTGCAAATTTCATAATTGTCCATACAATATTAACCGAGATCCAGCCCGGACAAGTCCCAATTCACACAAATTTGAAGAAAAAAGGGCCATAACTCTTGAAAATATATGTGAAACACGAAGAAACTTCACGCTGCACAACTACAGGGCACTGACAACATATCCTGCAAATTTCATAATTGTCCATACAATATTAACCGAGATCCAGCCCGGACAAGTCCCAATTCACGAAAAATTCAGGAACAAAGGGCCATAACTCTTGAAAATATAAGCGAAACGTGAAAAAACTTTACGCTGCACAACTGTGGGGCACTGACCACATATCATGCAAATTTCATACTTGTCTATACAATATTAACCAAGATCCAGCCCGGACAAGTCCCATTCACAGAGATTTCAGAAAAAGGGCCATAACTCTTGAAAATTATACCGGAACTCGGAAAAAACTCAACGCTGCACATCTACGAGGCACTAGCCACATTCCATGCAAGTTTCAATCCTGTCCATCAAATATTAACCGAGATATTGCTCGGACAAGAAATTCGGATGGACAGACAGACAGACGGACAGACGGACGGACGGACAAAGCGATCGCTATATGCCCCCCCTCTAGTTAGAGGGGGGGGGGGGGCATAATTAGTATGTGTACCAGAAGTCAGACCAGATTTATCATGATTGAATGGAACATTCACATCACCAGATCCACTGTGGTAATCATTATTTGATGATCTCAATATACATATAGAACATTGCAGGGTGACAAGTGTGTTTAATCAGAACAGGGTTACAGAGTAAAAATAATTCCGTTTTAAATGTTACATGTACTTTTCTTCAATCAATCTATAGTTTCTTAGTGTATGTAGATTTAATAGTGCTGCAAAACGGATCTACTTAATTCGTTAATTAGTCCTTACTCCAAGTATAATGAATCCTGGAAGACAAATGTGAAATCTAGATTCACAGATATCAATACACAAATTATTATACTAGTACATGTAGCTTAATCCTGGCTTAATTTAATTACAATGCACTATGACGGTACATAAACAATTATATAACCTAAATTATAACAGCTAACTCAATCAAACTTCTCATATCCTACTTTGCAGTAAACCAATTATTATATCACCATGCTGGGTTCGTAAATCTTGGGACAAAAGAAGAAATGACAAATTAAGAGATAACCCATGAATCTACAAGTGGGTTTTACCAGTGCAATCCCTGTCAGGTATTCTGAGGCTAGTATCAGGTCAGTCTAAATTAAATTGATCTGTTGTGAGCAGCTCCACCCAGTTAAACAGATAACACCCCAACAGTATGAGCCTGTATGTACAAAGCTTATCAATCAATGTGGACAATTTTGTGGACAAGTCTGAACCATTTGGGAATGATAATAGGGGTGTCGGGATCAAACCAGGAAATTGTTTTATACTTCAATTTTGATACACCCAGTGCAAATATTTAATGTCAATGAAATTTAAGATTAATGAGTTTATCAATAATAACATAAATTGTTAAAAAATCAAAACTTGGAAAGACTTGACCAACCTAACACTGCAGAGGGACTTCCATCCGTTATATGGTGTACTGTACTCGGGCCTTCCAGTAGATCACTCCACTCAAGGGGTTGCCCAGTAGACTACTCCCGTGAAGGGAATGCCCAGTAGACCACTCCAGTAAAGAGACTCCCAATACACCACTCCAGTAAAGGGACTGCCCAGGTAGACCACTCTAGTAAAGGGACTGCCCAGTAGACAACTCCAGTAAAGGGACTGCCAAGTAGACCACTCCAGTAAAGGGATTGCCCAGTAGACCACTCCAGTAAAGGGACTGCCTAGCAGATCACATCAATAAAAGGATTGCCCAGTAGACCACTCCAGTAAAGGGACTGCCCGGTAGACCACTCCAGTGAAGGGCCTGTCTAGTGGATCACTCCAGTATAGGTACTGCATAGTAGACCACTCCAATAAAGGAAATGCCAAATAGAGCACTCCAGTAAAAGGACTGTCCAATAGACCACTCCAGCAAAGGGACTGCCCAGTAGGCCACTCCAGTAAAGAGATTGTCCAGTAAACCTCTTCAATAAAGGGATCGCCCGGTAGACCACGTCAATAAAAGAACTACCCAGTAGACCACTCAGTGAAGGCACTGCCTAGCAGATCACCCCAATAAAAGAATTGCCCAACAGACCACTCCAGTAAAGGGACTGCCAGTAGATCACTCCAGTAAAGGGGCTGTCTAGTAGACCACCCCATTAAAGGGACTGTCCAGTAGAACATTCAAGTAAAGGGACTGTCTAGTAGATTACTCCAGCAAAGGTACTGCACCATAGACCACTCCAGTAAAGGTACTGCACAGTAGACCACTCCAGTAAAGAGACTGCCCAGTAGACCACTCCTGTCTAGAAGACCACTTCAGTAAAGGAACTGTCTAGTAGACCACTCCAGTAAAGGTACTGTCTAGAAGACCACTTCAGTAAAGGGACTGTCTAGTAGACCACTCCAGTAAAGGGACTTCTAGTAGACCACTCCAGTAAAGGGGCTGTCTAGAAGACCACTCCAGTAGAGGGACTGTCTAGAAGACCACTCCATTAAAGGAAGTCTGGTAGACCACTCCAGTAAACAGGTTAGAGCGATCCCGCTCTCTAAAATGAAGGTAAAAAGGGTCCTTTTTGCCCAATAACTTTTGATTCCTAATTAAACAATGCTTCCAAACTTCAGGCGCATTAATTAATCTATTGTTCCATGTCCTAAAAATTAATTTGACGTTTGTCCTATTATTATGCAAATTAGACAGATGACAATTTATTTTTTTACTACCATTTGAAGTGGATATATGTGACTGTGTGCGCCTCAAGAGGATTTTGCTGAATTCATTATGTGAACTGCTTTATTGAGCAAAAACGACCCTTTTTATCTCCATTTTAGAGAGCGGAATCGCCCCTAACCTGGTAAAGGGGCTGTCTTGAACACCACTTCAGTACAGGAACTGTCTAGTAGACCACTCCAGTAAAGATACTGCATAGTAGACCACTCCAGTAAAGGAACTGTCTAGTAGACCACTCCAGTAAAGGTAATGCACAGTAGACCACTCTAGTAATGGTACCGCGCAGTAGACCAGTCCAGTAAAGGTACTGCACAGTAGACCAGTCCAGTAAAGGTACTGCACAGTAGACCACTCCAGTAAAGGTAATGTACAGTAGACCAGTCCAGTAAAGGTACTGTGCAGTAGACCAGTCCAGTAAAGGTACTGCACAGTAGACCACTCCGGTAAAGGTAATGCACAGTAGACCACTCCAGTAAAGGTACTGCGCAGTAGACCAGTCCAGTAAAGGTACTGCACAATAGACCAGTCCAGTAAAGGTACTGCACAGTAGACCACTCCAGTAAGGTACTGCACAGTAGACCAGTCCAGTAAAGGTACTGCACAGTAGACCAGTCCAGTAAAGGTACTGCACAGTAGACCAGTCCAGTAAGGTACTGCACAGTAGACCAGTCCAGTAAAGGGACTGCCCAGTACACCAGTCCAGTAAAGGGACTGTCTAGAAGACCACCCCACTAAATGAACTGTAAAGTAGACCACTCCAGTAAAGGTACTGCAGTAGACCAGTCCAGTAAGGTACTGCACAGTAGACCAGTCCAGTAAAGGTACTGCACAGTAGACCACTCTAGTAAAGGTACTGCACAGTAGACCACTCTAGTAAAGGTACTGCACAGTAGACCAGTTCAGTAAAGGTACTGCACAGTAGACCAGTCCAGTAAAGGGACTGCCCAGTAGACCAGTCCAGTAAAGGGACTGTCTAGAAGACCACTCCAGTAAATGTACTGTCCAGTAGACCCCTCCAGTAAAGGTACTGCACAATAGACCAGTCCAGTAACGTACTGCACAGTAGACCACTCCAGTAAAGGTACTGCACAGTAGACCACTCCAGTAAAGGTACTGCACAGCAGACCAGTCCAGTTTACAAATGGTTCTTCTAATCATCATAATGGTACCATGTACCTGCCATCAGGCAATTTAATACAGAATTAAGATTTTTTTCTTTGCAATAACAAGGGACAAATAGTGCTGTAAATATTATTTTCACATGTGTTCAATTTTCTTGTTTTGGAATGATTAAAGAATAAATTAATGCATGTGAAAATGAAATAATCATGCATGTGTTATGGTTGTGATTATGCCACATCATGTACAAATTGGAGAAATTGTGAAATTCAGAGATGCACCAAATAGAAGATGCTCTAAAGTATGCAATAGATTTTCTTGATATGAGAATGCTGTAAGAAAGTGGAAAAGTTGTGGGACCCCTGAGATCAGAACACTGAGTTACGAACTTCAAACTTTCAAATCCCATAACCTTGACCGAACTATTCTTACCTACAACAACCACCAATTTGAACTGTTCTGCTATCAGTCTATTCTATGTCAATAATCTTAGACAGCTAGGACATAAATGACACACATTTTACATATGAAAGAACTAGAGGGTTTAATCTGCACAGCCTATGCTGGTATACATATCAAGCCTTGGGACTTAAAGTTATGTTTTTGTTTCGATGGGTTACAGTGTCAACACACACTGTGGGTGATCCTCCAGTATGATCCAACGAAATACCTGTTACATCTATACCTCGTTAGAGAGTTTTCAACCAATATCTTAAACACTGCAATTTGAGTATTGATGTCGGCAAATGATATTGTCTGTGCTTTCAAAACACCGAAATTGAACATGACGTGTTTGAGTCATATGAAAGAGCTGTAAACACTCATCGGACATTTGGTCTAGCTGCCTCGTACATGTAACACCTGGAAGAAACGTGAACATTTTTGTTGACATTGCATGAGCATCACCAGTTAATTTATGACTAGTTATTAAGGCTCTAACATGCATTCTTCCAGCGTACGTCACATCATGGTTGAGGAGTTAGACAGGGACCGAGAAGAGCGTCAACGACAAAGTTCTGAACCCTGTATGAGGAATGATCATACTGGTCAGGACAAGCACAGAGAGACATCATTCACATCGGCAGCCACACCGAGCTCTGTGTCAGACAAGCCCAAGGCGAGAGACAAACGAAACTCACAGAAAAATAGAGATTCCAAAATGGACGACGTTTACTGTATGGGACATTGTGGGGTACTCCACCAAAAGATGTGGTTCAAGGTTGTTCTATTTCTGTTTCTATCAGCGCTTAACATAGCAGACCTGCTCAGCGATTGGCTCCTGTACGCTGATGTCGCGTTCACAGAGGAAGGACTTGTATATGGACCACCAGAAGAACAGTTGATCATAGCTTTACTGGTCATGTCTATAATTGGATCTATCACATTCATATTTGAGACAATCAATATGGGACTGGAAATTTTTAAACGTAAAGGATGGGTGAACATCGATGTTGCCTCTGCAATCACGATCTGGATTGAAGATGTGCCACAAATAATAATAAATGTCATCATAGCATCTTGTCGCGAGGAAGCCATAAGTTATTTCCAGTTATGCAAAGCTGCAGTCGTAATAATTGGAGTGGTCATAAGAATAATAATAACTCTGATACGCTACTGCAGCAAGAAATACCTCGCTGAAGTTCACCAACACACAGCTGAATCCTGTCGACATGTCACAACTCGAGCCTTCATTATTATTGGTCTATTTGTCATGTGCACTGGGTCCATAACTGTGTTTGTGTTCACCCAGACCTACAGATCCCCTGATGGAAGGATAACCTTCCAAGTGCCGCAGAATTTATTAAAGGGTACGTACAATGACCAGCGATACTTTGAGAATGTCAGTATATACTTTAATCACCCAATGTTCAGCCCAACAACATCCAATTACCCAACAACCTTGAAATGGGTGAGCATGGCCAGTATATATGATGTCCGGAACCAGACAGCGAATGACACCTTATTTAGTTATTCCTTTACTGATGCGAGTTCTCCGAAAACAATTGTAATTGCAGACAATTCACTAAGGGCTGATAAACTGGAAACCAAAGAGTGTTATACACAAGCTATGAATTCACAAACATTCAGCTCTACAGCCTGTCCGACAAATCCAGATAAATCCAAGTACACGCAAATCATTTTCCGCTTTCATCACATTGTGGCCAGAACCCGGCTTATATTTGGTGATATCCATTACAATGTGAGGATCCGCTATTCCAATGGAACCTTCGAGGATGAAGCGGACTTAGTGGATACCAGACAAGAGACTGAAGAATCTGCAGATAAAAATATTTTCGGTTTTGTTCATTATTACCGGACAAATCTGGGCATTAACGGAGAGAACCACATTCTGAAAACTGGAAATAACCTGACTTACTATCAAGATGACCTTCACCTCATTGACATTGACCTTGTTTGGAAGACGGGTTTCACATATTGCGAACCAACAGGAAGTCTTGCTCCACATTTGGACCAAACTCTACATATTGAAAACAATGTATTCTTCTGAGACAACTGAAATCACGACTTGAAAACTGAGTGGAGGCCTGTAAACAGAAAGTTCCATTGCCTTAACTTCATTAATTGATAAGTTACAAACTGTCATAAAATGACCTGGACACGCTATAGGTATACAGACTAGTTCAAATCTCTTATTTGCTTCAACACTGATCATTGTGTACAAATCGCCCTACCAATGGGGGCATTGTGTACAAATCGCCCTACCAATGGGGGGATTGCACACTACTAAGTAGCCATATAAAGTTAGGCTGTAAAAAGTAATAACTGGTGCTCAGTTGGTTTGTCACCTTACAATCCTAAACAGTCAGGGGACCAACTTACAGAAGTTATCAAAAATTATAACTTAGCTAAGTTATGAACCACATACAGCAATAACTCTCAGAAGTTATATTTTGTTGTGAGTATTGAACACAAAATTTGTGGAAGGAAATGTCACAAAAAGTTGACCAGAGTGAAGAAAACATGACCTTCTAATGCAAACATGGCAAGGATGCCTTCATAAGATTGGATTGGATCATCACTGTTACATCAATATTCCATCGAAGGAGTACATTATAACTCTATAAGGTTATAATGGCCAACTTGCACAGTGAACAATAACGAGTGCAGCTCTTCAAAAATGAGTGTGGCCTTAAGTGATACCTCCTTGAGAATACATAACCCCTCTGAGGCAGTCTTGTACACCCCTTGATAATTTGTCTTATGTAGCAATAAATATTCAACATAACAATAATAATGTATATATTTTATGAAGGCATACATGTTACTGATGTATGTCCTGAGGAATTCATTTAAGTAATTTACATAATTATTAAGTAATGTCTTGGTATTTCAGGAAAACCTGGGATGCAAGGATATAAGCTTATACATGTACCTAATGCATGTTTCTAGGTTAAAGTCTCATAATATGTAAGTCTGATGAATGTATCACATGCACTTGAAGGCTTGAAGGTTGTTAAACATAGTAATGGACTGTATTAAAAGGAACTAGAACTCGTGGACTTCGAAAGACTGCCGTTATCTGTGTGATTTTATGGTTTTGATGTTTGACTGTGATCTTTAGAAATACATAGTTTTTCCTATTTCCCAAATTTGATCATGTGTATAGGTTGTGTTATGTGTAATGCTTTAGTTACCTTTGACAGTCATAACAGGATGAAAGGTACGAAGCACAATAATTTGATAATTTATCCCATTAATTAATTTGATGCTTCAGAGAAAATTTTAAGGAAAATCAGAGCGTCTGAAGTCCACCGACATTGAAACTACTGATTTGGCTTGGAACCTTAACATTCAGTACCCAGCATGGAAAGCAATCTCGAGTGATATCCTCGTTATCCACATACCAAATCTGCAAAGAATCCGTTCAGGTTTTTGAAAGTTACCATCCAGAAGTAACTATTTTTTTACTTGTCTTCCTGGTACTTCAGCTTGTCACCCCTTCTGAAATTTTTTTTTATCACCATACTGTCATGTATTCCAACTAGTTTCTCCATTTTTTTCATGCATTGTAGAATTTGAACACACGTTTTTCTTCCCTCGATCGGAAGACGTTGACGACACTGACAGATTTATCTCCTTCCTCTAGCTCTGCACTGCCAAGATCAATGTCCTCACTTCATGATGTTGATCATCATCCTAACGCATGGCACGATCATACGTAGAAACTTCTGCTCATAGCCATGCAGTAATGGGTGATATCCGAGTATATTAGGGCATTTCCCAATTGGTCACATCCGATTGGTCCTGTGAGATCCGACAACGGCGCAATCACATTCATAAAACGAAGACACACCTCCAGAAAGCCATCGACTGAAATGATCTCTTGGTGGGCCTCGAAATGCCCCTATCACAAAATAAAAAGCATATCATTTTCCTGTGAACTGTCGCCGATTTTATTTTTTTGAAATAGGTAAGGTCGTTTGTAATATGATTTTTCTTAAGAAAAACAAATAAGCATGCTCCATTAGAGTGAGAACTAAAGTAGCTGATTCGCACAACTTCGTTTTTGTCTCGCATAGAATCCCCCCGTCTTGCGCCTCTACACTCAAGTGAGACGGACATGTCTGAAATGCCCAGGTCAAAATATTTAAATACAGATAATTTCATTGGCTCGTTTAAATGCGGCGGGCATGTGACTTGATGCTTCAGGAACAACTTTCTAACAGGATTATGTCCCTCCAGAAATATATCCTTTGCAGCCGAGAGGTGGCATCATGTGGAATACATGCCGAATCATAGCGTTGAGCTAAGGACAGTCTTAAGCGAAACGTGAAATCCCCTCAGCATGATAAGATGGATGTTGACTCGGTGGGCTCATTTCTCTCACCAGACTGTTCCACTATTAGGGAGTTCAGTGAAACATGTCAACAAAAGGTTCAATTATGAGATTAAATTTGTTGGAACGATATTTTCTTAAATATCATAACAGCAGGGGGGGGGAGGGGTTTAGCCACTTTTTCATCTATGTTAGTATTAAACCCAGAATAAAAACTTGAATTTGAAGAATTGAATTTTTGAGAAATTTTGAAATTGAGTTTTGCCCCAAACAATTGTTTTTTATCGATGGGAAAATGCGCGCGAAACACGCGCAAAAAAAAAGTTCCCAAATGAAAATGTCGTGACAAATAATCAAGCAAAATAATTGTTGTTGTTGTTGCCTTCACTAATAGATCAACTCGCGAATGCTACGTTAGCGTGTCTGGAGCAAGTCAAAATCGGCATGGGCAACGCAACGTTCATTTTCATGTGTTAGCTGCCCGTGTTGGCAAGCACGATTTTCTTCCGATTAAAATACTCAGTGACAAAGTTTAATTCAGCTTTTATTCTCCGCAATAAAACGATCACTCCGCTCATTCTGGTTATCGAATTGCTGTTGCCAGGCATGAACACTTGATAGAAATACAGGCCAGATCGTGCCATCAATCTAGTGCAGTTCTTTTTATTTATCCATTAGTTTTGCCTTTCAAGCTTCGCTAACCACAGCGCCCTCAACGAGCAGATTAATTACATAAAGGGAGATCACTTCCAAGAAGCTGTCGTAAAAGTCTCGCGAGAGCCCATTTTACAGTATGCGCGCAGACATTTCCGCGCAGTTTTTTCGGGGGGATTTTAAGCTTCCAGTTCAGAATTTTACACAAACAATTTGGCTTGAAAAACAGACTTCTGTTTATCTGAGACAGCCCAAATTGGTACGAATTTCTAGTTCAATATCTTCTCCACATTTGGCCCTGTGACGGTAAGTCTCAACTCTGCTTTGTTTTTTCGCAATCTTGCGGACAAAGCGATTTTGGCCCCCATGAGACCAAGCTGATTCAATAAGACTGCGACACTACGCGGCAGTCTTAATTACATGTAACAGAGATCATTACACTCTAACTACTGGTCAAAATGTCATCATTTTGTGAACAGTGAAAGAGAGAGAGAACTAATGTTCAATGTCGCATTCAGCAATATGTGAACAGTGAAGATTTTGATATAATAGTTTGTACAGGTTATAATTTGGTTGGTTGGCTGGTTGAAGTTTAACGTCACACCTAACCTTATTGGTCACACGGTGACGATGACCCAAACAAACATACCCTTGCAAAACCCTAACCCTAACCAAAACTACAAAAATTTTATTTATAACTTCTGTAAGTTGGTACCCTGGCTGCTAAACCCAGTCAAATTGCCACAAACACCATGATGGCCGAATGGTTGGGACCCACTGATTAACTTGGCATAAGTACAGAAGAGGGTGAATTATGACCATATACAGACTTATTGACATTTGTCCGTGAGAATTTCAATACATTATGACGTCACCCTTTGCAAGATTGTTATACACACTGCAAAAAAGAAAAAAAAGTTGTGTGGAGCCAATTATTGATTTTTGACAAGCTTCAAATTAATTGCTTTACAGATTGAATTACATATATATGTATATATCCGTGTATGATATCAAAGGGGGGTGAAAAGGAATAGGACCCAATGTCGTGATATCATTGAAATATAGTTGAAAGCGGCGTTAAATCAGATTCACTCACTCACCCTGATATCAAAGGTGACTAATCCACCAGCCACCTGCGAATTGAGACACATGTGTCCAGATGTAGGACAATGTTTTCTTGGTCAAATTAATATCAGAAATTTGCATGAAATTTCAAACAGTAGTTCTCCACCACATTGATGACAATGTTAACTGAAAATGAACAAAATTAAGTTAAGTTCTTCTCACTCGACAGTCTCACAACAAAGCATATCAACTGACAAGCTGTCATCTTTATCCTGATACACAGGTAGATATGAAAAACATATGAAAAGTACCATATATTATATATGTACTTTTAAGGGACATATTGCCCATATCTACTGCATAGATCCTATGATCGGCTTCACTTGAGAACTGTTTCACTGTGTTTGAAGTGCTTAGGGGTACATATAACATTATTCATGGCATAGTGAAGTAATAGAAGTGTTAAACATTATTATTTATGCTTTACCAGATAAGTGAGTCACATATTTTAACATTTTACAGTATGATTCCCTTTTTACATATAAATAGACTAGAGGTGTGTTATATCAGTAAGCCGACACACTTTTACAAGTGACAATTTATCACTTCTTCATCTGATTTTATCACGATTCCAAGTTTTTCCCAATTTTCACTGAATGATATGCAAGCTTTATGCCATTTTACTTTGCATGAATTGAAAAGATATCTTTCTGTCCTTAAAAGGACATATAATTAGATTCTATAGTCATTGTAAGCAATAAATAGAAAGAAAAACGATAATTCTATTAACTTACCCCTCTTCACTTCAAAATTTATATATATTTTTTTGTGAAGATAGATGTACATGTAACTAACCAAAGTAAAGTTTTCATTTGTTTTATTGGCAGCATGCATCATGTAAAGCCAGCTTGCACTCTTAAAGGACGCAAATAATTGGATGAATTCACTTCTCAAGGGACTGATTTGTTAACAAACTCATTTATTTTATCCGGCTCATAAAAAGTAGATTTGTTCTAATGTTAGATAAGTAGGAGTTTAAAATTATCTTCAAAATGGCATAAAATGTCAATTGAATCCTAGTGAAGCAAAAAACAAACAAAATACCCCCCCCCCCCCTCAATAAATTAATTTTCATATTTTGGGAACAAAGGGTGATTTTTGTATTGCTTGGCAAAGTGACTGTGAATAACCTGCATCCACTCTGCGAGTGATTTTTTTTCTGATCACTTGTATAAAGTGTATCCCCTTAGTATATTCTGGTTCAAGATTCATTAATGAAATCACAGACATGTATCGAACAGGGTATGTTCAGTGTAAAAATCGACCATAGAGGTCCATGTCCCCCGCTAGCAGCACCAGTTATGGTGGATTACATCCACCATAACTGGCGCTGCTGCTGCGGGGGCCATGGACCTCTATGGTCGATTTTTTGGGGTCGATGATATCTCATATCATTGATAAGAGTATGATTTGAAAATGGAGATATCGCTGATGAGCTTAACATAATCTAATACAGCAGATGGCACCCATATTGGATTATGCACATCCATAAAACATAATACATGACTGTCCTCTCACTAAGGTCAAGGGACTCCCCAAGTTTGAAGTAGATCAGTTGAATCGTACTCCAGCTATTGTCCGGACAAGATCAAACTGCTTAAAATCCAATGAAATCCAGTATGGCCGATGGTGGCCATATTGGATTAAGCACGTCCTTGAAAAACAATCCTAATCCTCCTCTCAACAATGTCAAGGCACTCCCCAGGTATGAAGTAGATCGGTTGAATCGTTCTCGAGTTATTGTCCAGACAAGATTCAACTGCTTACAATCCAATATGGCTGACGGCGGCCATATTAGATTACGCACATTGCTGGAAAACAATCCCAACCGTCCTCTCACCAATGTCAAGGCACACCCCAAATTTGAAGTTGATCGATTAAATCGTTCACGAGTTATTGTCCGGACAAGAAAATCTAAGATCCAACTGCTTATAATCCAATATGGCTGACGGTGGCCATATTGGATTATGCACATCGCCGAAAAAAAATCCAAACCGTCCTCTCACCGATGTCAAGGCACTCCCCAAGTTTGAAGTAGATCAGTTGAATCGTACTCCAGTTATTGTCCGGACAAGATCAAACTGCTTAAAATCCAATGAAATCCAGTATGGCTGATGGTGGCCATATTGGATCAAGCACGTCCTTGAAAAACAATCCTAATCCTCCTCTCAACAATGTCAAGGCACTCCCCACATATGAAGTAGATCGGTTGAATCGTTCTCGAGTTGTTGTCCGGACAAGATCCAACTGCTTATAATCCAATATGGCTGACGGCGGCCATATTAGATTACGCACATTGCTGAAAAACAATCACAACCGTCCTCTCACCAATGTCAAGGCACACACAAAGTTTGAAGTTGATCGGTTAAATCGTTCATGAGTTATTGTCCGGACAAGAAAATCTAAGATCCAATTGCTTATAATCCAATATGGCTGATGGCGGCCATATTAGATTATGCACATTGCTGAAAAACAATCCCAACCGTCCTCTCACCAATGTCAAGGCATACCCCAAGTTTGAAGTTGATCGGTTAAATCGTTCACGAGTTATTGTCCGGACAAGAAAATCTAAGATCGAACTGCTTATAATCCAAAATGGCCGACGGCGGCCATATTTGATTACGCACATTGCTGAAAAGCAATCCCAACCGTCCTCTCACCAATGTCAAGGCACACCCCAAGTTTGAAGTTGATCGGTTAAATCGTTCACGAGTTATTGTCCGGACAAGAAAATCTAAGATCGAACTGCTTATAATCCAAAATGGCTGACGGCGGCCATATTTGATTACGCACATTGCTGAAAAACAATCCCAACCGTCCTCTCACCAATGTCAAGGCACACCCCAAGTTTGAAGTTGATCGGTTAAATCGTTCACGAGTTATTGTCCGGACAAGAAAATCTTACGGAATTACGGACACCGGTGTTTCTAAGTCCCCCCCCTACTAAGTAGCGGGGGACAATTAACCCTTCCATATGTGCTCATACAAGTGAGCTCAAATTGTGCAATTTATCTATATTTGCTGCAACCTATGGGCAATTGTGGTACTCTCAAGCAAGGTCTGATCACTCACTGTCTGAATATTCAGGGGAAAAGCAGAAATATTTGATCGCTTAGAACGCAACTAAGATGAAAATATGATTACTTGATTTTGGATATAAATTAAATCAAATGAATCATCTAAGTTTGTTATCAATCTCGGAGATAGGTGTGGTGACAGGTCATGGTGTGATCATAGTGGATTCTCCCAATTTGTCTGTACTGTGATGTAAAGTGTTGATTTCTGATTGTTGTTCTTACAACTTAACTTGAAGAAAGGGCTTTGGTTTGAAAAAGCTGACACATGATCTGTTTAAATAATACTGGAAAATAAATGTTTCGGATTTGAAAAGAATCAGTTAATCTTTCTAATATATCTTGTATTCAAATGTGATCCTCAGGTGAATCACAAGTATGTGGATGATATGAAATCCAAAGTCACACATAGTGGTAAACTCTCATCTGCGCTTTTATCTGCAGGGCTCGAAGCGTGCTAAAGCAGCATATTTTTGTACATTTGATGATGGTCTATATACAATGAATGCAAGAATATCATTTCAAAGAAATTTGAAACTGTCTGCTTCAGTGGGCTTTTGACCTTGTCATTGTAATGTGTTGTACACAGAAATGAAGCTGCGTATGACGTCTGAGTGACATAACGATGCTCATGAATCTGAATAATGAACACTTGCAGTCATGAGATCATGTCATGGCTCGTGCCTAAGGTTCAGTAAATTGGCACAGCATATGTAGTCAGAATGCATTACATAGATATATATATATATATATATAGCTTTATTTATCGAGGGTAACTCTGAGTTACAATATGAAGCTGCGCATCTGAAAATCCCTCAGCTCTGGGTACCAGCCATTCATAATGTAATCAATTTGAATCAAGATGTTAGGAACACCAAGAAGTCAAGTGACAAATTTACAGCTTACCAAAAATTTTGCAATTAGAAATGGTCCCTAAGGTTTCTGTCCAATCAGAGAAACCAGTATTCATTACATAAGTCTCTTGATGCATCGAACAATTGAACGGTATCAGACTTGGAGACCATTAAGGATTTGGCATAAATTAAAGATGGCCGCCCATCCTTCCCGCCACTCAGAGGAACTGATGTGGTTATTCATTGCAAGTCTCTTGATACATCGATGCTGTATACCAAGTTTTGCATACAGGGGTTTTTCTAGACACTTTTTTCATCGTGGTAACCACGATGAAAAACAATTACAAATTGAGTTTTTGCAAAATTTTGTAAATTGAGTTTTATTGCCGAAAATTGAGTTTTCTAAAATTTTGAGAATTTACGCGAAAAATTGAGTTTCTACAAAATAAATTGAGTTTCTGAGTAATCTAAACTGAGTTTCGTCGTCTGTTATCCCGTCCCCCTCCCCCAAAACCCCCGCGAGAAAGAAAAAAAAAAACGTGTGACCAGCCACGCCACTCGAGTCGAGATAAGCACTCAGGATTTGTAACTGATGTGCAGACAGATAACTTGTGTACCTTTATTATTCAATCGTATAGCTCCGATAAGGACGTCTGGTCTTGAACTGTTCTCATTTCAGTCGTATAGGTCCGATAAAGACATTGTCCTGAACGTTTCTCATTTCAAAGCAAATTGTTCGGCCACGTTTTCGACGATCGAACTAGTCCGCCATTTTGATATTTCAAAGTTACGTCCCCTCTTTTAGTCCACTCGGGAACCACTGCTGTCATACTGCTGTGGCTTATGAGTCTGGTCTCCGAGACACGCTGTCCGTCAATCTCCGGAACCAAGACAACGGGCAAGCATTTTCTCTCTCATTTAACATTTCACTTGGATGCGTGTGACGTTGAAAGACGTTTCCCCAGAAACAAGAAACGAACAAAACAGACATTCCTCAAAATACAGCTGATGTACCATTTGGGAATAAATACACAAAGTGAGCAATGCAGATTGGTGTAAAAACAAAAGATCCACACTCTCTCCTGCGCAACTGGGGATCTACACGCGGGGGCATATGCTATAACATACAAAAATATACGTTTTTATGAATAATTTTATTTCTGCCCGATGGAAATTTCTGAAACCCCAGTATGTTTTGTAAACAAGTCCCACACCACATACTACAAAATAGGGTGCATATTGAGTTTAATTTGCAATTTTTGACCATTTATCTGCATTTACCAAGCAGCATTGGATTTTTTTTGTGAAATCCACAAAACTTCACAACCACCATTGTTTTATTTTTTACGTCTCTTATTAACATTTTTATTGCCATTTATTTCTTCATTTCTTTCCTGTCACTTACAAATACCCAGACACTTACAATACTCAACCACCAACTTTGTCAAGGATTGGTTAACTCATGGAAATGGACAAGGGACAATTTTTATTTCTTGACTATAAGTATAGATTTTTTAAACTAAAGTAAGCTATTTGTAGGGAAAATATTTTCACCTTTGACCTATCACAATCCAGAGCTAAAGTACTCTCCCCCACCCCCAAAATAATCGACCAAATAGAACTTCCCGAGATAACTTGGATTTTAAAACTCTCTTGTTTTATTCGCGCTCATTTTTTAATTAAATGAAGCTATCTCTGAGGGAAGTATTTCTACTTAACATCTTTAGCCAAAATATAATCGGCCAATCACAGTTGGATAGCAAACAAACTTGTATGCAGCTATGTATGACACGCAACTTTGCTTGATGAGCTTCATAACATTACTGAAATGTTCATTCACGATGAAAAATTGTCGCGAATTTATTTATTGTAAGTGTCCTACTAAAAAGATAAAAAAATTGAGTTTCCAGACTGCATGCGATGAAAAACCCGAAAAAAATGAGTTTTGTTGTTTATTTTGCGCGCCGTAGGCGCGCCGAAAAATTTAGTTTTTCATCTTTTTGAAATTGAGTTATATAAAGGAAAAGTGTCTAAAATAACCCCTGGCATAGAACACTGAAATGGTATCAGAGATATACATCATTAAAGATTTTGAATAAATTAAAGATGGCCACCAAGATTTTTGCCCAATCAGAGAAACCAGAACTGTCGTTTATCGTAAGTCTCTTGATGCATCGATGATGTATACCAAATTTTACATCGAGCACTTGAATGGTATCAGAGATAGAGATCATAAATGAATTTGCATAAATTAAAGATGATTGCCCATCCTTCCCGCCACTCAGAGGAACTGATGTTGTTATTCATTGCAAGTCTCTTGATACATCAATGTTCTATACGAAGTTTTGTATAGAACACTTAAATGGTATCAGAGATATATATCATTAAAGATTTTGCATAAATTGAAGATGGCCAACAAGGTTTCCGCCCAATCAGAGAAACCAGAACTGTCATTTATCATAAGTCTCTTGTTGCATCAATGATGTATACCAAACTTTACATCGAGCACTTGAGCAGTATCAGAGATAGAGATCATTAATGATTTTGCATAAATTGAAGATGGCCGCCCATCCTTTCCGCCACTCAGAGGAACTGATGTTGTTATTCATTGCAAGTCTGTAGATACATCGATGCTGTGTACACATGTACCAAGTTTCATATAGAACACTTAACTGGTATCAGAGGTATATATCATTAAACATTTTGCATAAATTAAAGATGGCCACCAAGGTTTCCACCGAATCAGGGAAACTGGTTCGGTCATTCTTTTGAAATTTCTTGATGCATCGATATTCTATACCAAGTTTGACACTGAACAGCAAAATGCTACCCGAGATACACAAGAGTAATGGTTTCGCATATTAAAGATGACCGCCAAATTTTCCAACCAATCAGGTCCAGATTCAATAGCAGTCCTGCAAGTGGCTCACAGTGAAAATATAGGAGGAAATTTGCAAAAATATAGGAGAAATATAGGATTTTTCTAAATAAAATATAGGAAATAAAGGAGTGTAAGACAGGTCTGTACTACATTTTATGTTCACTGAATACGGTCATAGTGGTGGTCTTTTCAGGTGGCCGGTTCTGTTGTTTGATTCAGCATAGAGAGATTTAAATGTTTTAATATTTGCCGAGCGAAGCAAGGCGAAAAAAAAATGGTCAATTTGACTCTTCACAGAGCAATGATGAAAGTTTTCATGAGAAAAAGTCAAAATATAGGAAATATAGGAGGTTTTGAGTAAAATATAGGAATGACTCAAAAATATAGGGAAATATAGGAGGCACTTGAAGGCCTGCAATGGGTTTCTGGGTCACGAGCATATGGATGTGCATTGTAAGTTTGATGTGCCTGGGGTAAGTCGTTCTAAAGATATCATGGTAACGAGAAAGGTGTGACGGACGTACATGACGACGACAGTACCCTTCGTAGGCCCTCCAGGGACAATAATGAACAAATCACATGCAATATAATATAAAATATATAACAGAATAGAATATATACAGGTGTATGTATAGAGTTGAGAATGGGTAAATGATATGGCAGTGACATTCTAGTAATGACACTAAACATCTGTACTTTGCCCCCTGATTATGTTCATAAGTCTTGACTTGAAAACATTGAAGGATGGAGCATCCTTGAGATCTTTGTCAAGAGGATTCCACAACTTGGCTCCTGAATAACTTAAGCTCTGTTTTAGATAATTTGTTCTTGGTCGAGGAAGGTACAGTTTGTTGTTTTCGGCTGATCTGAGGTTTTGGTTTATCACCTCATTTACATATTGAAGAAGACAGCTGAGATAAGGGATAAGATTATGGATGATCCTGAACATAAAGACAGCCTTTTGGTAAGTTAGTCTATCACTAACTTACCATGCACACTGGTCCAGTTGAGTTCTTGAAATAGAGTATTGGTTGGAGTGAGATAGTGAACATTCAATATCATTCTTGCTGGACTTTTCTGCAATTTATAAACTCAGTCCATTTGAGAAGCAGTTGCATCTCCCCAAATTGTAAGACAATAGTCCATGTGTGGGAGAACATATGCATTGTAGAATAGTGCATTGTAGAATACCCTTGCCAACAAGACCATCTAAAAATAAATGACATGCCAAGGTGTTAATTTTGAGCATCACTTTTTTCCATTTTATGATGAATAGTGGACCCAACTTTAGTTTTATTTCGTCAAATGTGTTTTATTTTGTCCACGTCACAACATGATATGTCACTTTAACGGCGCATCAGAAAAATCAATTTCAGCCTAGATTTTAAGCTTTAAGCACATTGTGTAGGAGCAAAAGTTCAATTGGCCCACAGGTGGTACCAACTATGGACATAGGTGGATGAAATACAATCCAAAGCAGCATCTTGTGGCAATAAATACAAAATTTGACAAGAATCCATTCACTTCAGTCTTCCTTATTTGTTTGTCTGGAGCCAACATTTCAAGTTCAACTTACAGGACAGAACTCATTCCAATAGTTAGACAATTGACCTGCCAGCCCAACGTACAGGACAGAACCCATTCTAATAGTCAGACAATTGCCCTACCAGCTCAGCCTACAGAACAGAACCCATTCAAATAGTCAGACAATTGAACTGCCATCTCAACCAACAGAACCGTACCCAATCCAATATTCAGACACCTGCCAGCTCAACCTCAAGAACAGAAATCATTACAATAGTCAGACAACTGACCTGTCAGCTCAACCAACAGAACAGAACCCATTCCAATAGTCAAACAATTGGCCTGCCAGCTCAACCTACAGGACAGAACCCATTCCAATAGTCAAACAATTGGCCTGCCAGCTCAGCCTACTGAACAGGACCCATTCCAATAGTCAGACAACTGACCTGCCAGCTCAGCCTACAGAACAGAATCCATTGTAATAGTCAAGAAAATTGACCTGCCAGCTCAACCTACAGAACAGAATCCATTCCAACAGTCAAGAAAATTGACCTGCCAGCTCAACCTACAGAACAGAATCCATTGCAATAGTCAAGAAAATTGACCTGCCAGCTCAACCTACAGAACAGAATCCATTGCAATAGTCAAGAAAATTGACCTGCCAGCTCAACCTACAGAACAGAATCCATTGCAATAGTCAAGAAAATTGACCTGCCAGCTCAACCTACAGAACAGAATCCATTCCAATAGTCATGACCCATGTGATGTCAAACTGAGGTTAGGCAATGAACCTTTTCTTAACATTGGCAATGCTGTATTATTTTATTCATGGAGATTTACAGGTGATGACTTCTGTTTGCAAATCTCTGTTTAACGCCAAGACAATAACATCTTCAAACGTGTTTGGATTTTCAGTAATTGCCTAACCTTGATCCGACATCATGCGAGCAATGACTTCATTTCATACCTTCCATGGCTACAGCAGTCCATGTTTTTCATCTAAATTTACAGGAATTTAAACTCTTACAATCTTACTCTTTGCGAATCCAAAGCTTTAATTTCTATACAGATTGTGAATTATTTTGCGGGAGTGCTGACGGAAATCTTATTCCCATGGAAGAGCAAGAGTTCTTTCTCGGGATTGTCCTATTGACCTCCATGATGTCCTATAGGACAAAATCCATTCCAATAGTCAAACAATGGACCTGCCAGCTCATCATTGTCAATGACCCAGTTGTCTCGCAATACATAAGAAATTTGTAGGGTAGTGCAAGGATGAAATACAAACAAATAGAGAATTTGTCATGTAAATTAACAAATCTCCCAGCCCTATTAGTCCTATATGTATTGGATTTTTTTTGATTTTTTTTGATTTTGATTTTGATTTTTTTTTTATTTCTCAGTCCAGATTACACATAATAATACCAATATCCGGTATATTTGACTCCATATACATGCAGGTGACATATCAAGCTAATAATACTATGAAATAGCGCACCAATGAAATACAGTATTTCAAGACTACATAGTGATATTGACAGATGTTGCGCATCATCATATGGTATAGCACTGAACTCGCAGTATTTTCTTATTGGTTATTGCAAATAAACTAATGAAAAAACTCATGCCAGTAGGCCCATACTTGAATAAACTCCTCGACCTTTTGTGCACTTACTGCAATAAATTTTTGAGCTAAATATACATTTTTCAATTTGTTCTTAAAGGCATTAACTGTCAACGCTCCTTTTAAACACCTAGTGGAATATATATAATGTTTTAAAGTCATTAAAATAACATTTTTAATTTGTTCTCTCTTGAAGGAATAAAGAATCCCAAATAAAAACATTTGTTCATTAAAGGCAAATGTTGTTTCGGCAACTTCATGATATACTCTCTTGATTTTTAAGAATAGTTCTTGTACCTGTTCACATTCCCAGAATAAGTGTGTCAAAGTTTCCTCCTCTTTTGCACAAAACGTACACAGAGGTGAATCAGTTTTCTTTAGTTTGAAAAGAAACTTGTTTGTGGCCAATACAACAGGATTTATTCTATATTGGAACCACTGATACTTAGTATTTATTGTCATTTTAAAATTAGCCTTATAAATTTGTTTCCATTGTTCAGTATTTATATTATCAAATATAGAATTCCATCGTTGCTGTCCTCATGGTACTATCTGGTTTTTCACTAGAATTTTGTACATATCTTTTGATCCCTTTTTGCTCTTTAAAGGTGAACTGAAAAGTTTTTCAATGTTCTGTTAAAATGTCATAAAACAAGAACTTCTATAGTTGTTACAAATATGTGTGGTAATAGTTTTGTGGGTTATTGTTTTATTTTGGGTATATGAGAAGTCAAAACTTATACCACCAGAAAACGAGAGCCAGAACGTCATCGCTTGCCTCCCGTTGTTTTTGGAACGTCATGACGTTATAGTGGCCCTCGTTCATTCATCCGATGTAGCATGACGTCATATTTAAATAAAACTTGAATGAAGGAGACCACTATAACGTCATAACGTTCTACAAACCAAGAGAGACAAGCAATGCAAGTTTTCAAGACGGATTTATAACAGGATAACTTAAATATTGTTATTAGTACAATTTTGCTAAATATATTTGCCCAAAAAATGTATAAAAGTTATGTCACATAAGACAAGAAGTATATAAGCAACATTTTAGATAAAATTAAAAGCTTTGCAGTTCACCTTTAAGAATATTTTGATTTGCTGTGGAATTAGGGGTGTTTGTAAATTATATGTCTTTATCCCATTCACATTATCACCATGCATGTTTCTTAACTGCCGATATACCACTATAGAATTGTAAAAAGTTAACATTAATCTGACATTTTTCCTTGAAGCCTCCATGGGACAGCAGCGCACCCGTTGTATCGTAAAGATCATTTACTGTACGTACCCCTTTTTGGTACCAGGTTTTGTAAAAAAAGGGTTTATTATCAATTTTAATGTTCTTATTATACCACAAAGGGCTTGCTAAATTTTCTTCCCATTTATCTACTATTATTTTATTTGATAGTCTAATCCACGACTGAAATACGTCTTTCCAAAAGGCATTTTGTAATTGGTCTATATTTTGTCTTATATATTCCTCCCCGAAATTTATCAAGTAATCTTCTGAAATTGTTACAAAAAGTATAGTTTTCCATTTTGGGTTTTGGGTCAAAATTCTCCTAATCCAAGTTGTTTTAAGAGCATCAATAAAAGCAGAAATTTGAATCATATTTAATCCCCCCTCACCATAGTCTTGTGTCACTACTTCTCTTTTTATTTTTCCGACAGGACTTTTCCAAATAAATTCAAAAAATAGTGTGTTTAATTTATTTATATAATTGTCAGATGGGTTCGGAAGAGCCAGGAATAGATGATTGAGCTGAGGTATAATTAGAGTTTTCAAAACAGTTATTCGTTCGATTGGTGTCGAGTTTCGCCTACTCCATTGCTTAATCATTGCCTGTACAGAAATCAGTCTCTTTTCAAAATTTATTTTACATATATTTGCCAGATTGATATAAAAATCTATACCTAATAATACAAATCTATCTTTTCCCCATTGTAAGTTCCAACCGTGACACATTTCATTTTTACTATATTTCATATTTCCGATCCATATAACTTGAGTTTTAGAAAAATTAATTTTTATTCCGGAAATTTTACCAAATTGTTTATTTCTACTAATGCTGCCTTTAAAGATTTTTCGGATCCGTCGAGAATAAGGGATGTATCGTCAGTAAACTGTGATATTTTTAATTTGACATTACCGATATAAATTGGGTAGCACAGTCAAGTGTTGCATGGAAATATTTTTCCTATGTCCAGTTGTTTTGTCTTGCATTTTCTGTTTATTAATGAATAAAAGGCATTGCTGTGAGGAGAGTAGTTGCTTCAGCTCACCCTATTTCAGACCTATATCAAAATGAGGCGAGCTCAGCCAAATTGTTTTCATTTCCTTGATGGGCATTTAAAAGTCGATGTATGTAACACAAGGTTATTCTAAGCATAACAACTTCTTTATTGCCGTGGAGCTGATGTTTCGTTGAAGATACTTCTAACTCTTTCAAAGCTATAATGAAATTAAATTAATAAATTAGCTTTGAAAATGTTGAAAGTATCTTCAATGAAATGTCAGCTCCACAGCAATAGAGAAGTTGTTATCCATAGCCTTTTGTTCTTTTATATTCACATTGTTTTCTACAGAATCTAGTGAATTTGATCACCTGCTCCCCTCAAAATTATGATCGAGGAGAGCAGTCGACTACTAGACTAAAGTTACCCCCCTTCCTGTGATTGAAATATTAGAGACCTTGTCAAACTTTGCGGATGAATAACTTTGCGGATGAAAAACTTTGCGGATGAATAACTTTGCGGATGAATAACTTTGCAGATGAATAAATTTGCAGATGAATAACTTTAAAGGTGAATAACTTTGCAGATGAATAACTTTCTTGCAGCTCTTGGCTATCTTCCAATTGTTGGATCAGTTGCCCATTCTGACACTTATTTGACTCATTGACAACTGGATTTGAAAGACTGTAATTGTACCCGCTATATCTAGTGACTAAAACTTGTATTAGTTAATATCTTCCACATGCTTATTCAATAATCAAAAGAGGTTCCAACCTTCATTCATTGCTCTTTCATTGTTACAAACTTTACTTGCCAACAACCATGTTATTTAATCACTGGTAATCATTGTGCATTCATGATGCAGTCCACGGTTCCGTTGAACAATTAGGATAGATCATATTCACCTATTGTTTGTATAATACCTGTATGTTCATATAACCACGGTTCTGCTTCACTTCACCAAACAAGAACATATCCAGTATAATATGAGAAGCATGGGATTGTAATCAACAAACTGACTTAAAGGTTATATATTGATAATATAAAGACTTACTAACATGCAGGTTACCCCAGACTTGAAGGCTGTGTATCTGTGTTGCTTGGATACATACTCGACAATCACATGTTCAAATGTTCAGAACACGAATGACATGGTGAATGTCAGTGGACACATTTCTCAAAGCTTCCACAAGAAACAGTTATTGTTGAGACAATTTTAGACAGATATGTTATCACCATCAGCTTCTGAGAGTTCTGAGCATGAAGTCCAAGGCCAGAAGAGATAAGCGAAGAATGGGGAAACTCCAATTCCAAAATGGGATGTAAAGACCATTTTAAGGCCCTTCCATGTGTTTCTTTTTACAAGAAGAACAAGGATAAACAGTGGTTTAAAGTCATACTATTCCTCATCCAGATGACCATTCCAAAATGGGATGTAAAGACCATTTTAAGGCCCTTCCATGTGTTTCTTTTTACAAGAAGAACAAGGATAAACAGTGGTTTAAAGTCATACTATTCCTCATCCAGATGACCATTAATCTATCAGACACAATCAGTGATTGGCTGGTCTACAATGATGTTGTTCTCATAGAGAAAGGCCTGGTATATGGACTGCCATCTGAATCGGTGATCAAAGCCTTACTAGCTTTCTCCATTATTGGCACCATGTGCGCCATCTTGGAAATAACGAACTATGGACTGATACAGTTTAAAGGTAAAGGATGCATGAGTGAAGATTTTGCTGCCAACATAACTCTTTGGAATGAAGATTTCCCACAAATAATTATCAACTTGGTCCTAGCAGTTTGTCAAAAAGGCCTGACTTATTTGCAGGTAGTCAAAGCTGTTGTCATAGTACTTAGTGTACTGTTAAGGATAATCAAATTTACGATGAGGGGATGTAACATGATAAAGATGGTAGATGATGATGATGATGATGATGATGACTTCCTTGACAGATTCAACTGTTTGTTTAAATGTGGTGTAATCGTTATAATAGTATTATACAGTGTTAATTTTGTACTTTTGGGTTCTTGTTCCATGGCGGTGTTTGTGTGTACACATGCTTACAGATCTCCTGATGGTAGCCTAGTTTTCCAACAGCCAGTGAATCTGTTTAAGGGAACATACAATCAACAGAAATACCTTGAGAATGTGGGCATCTACTTCAATCATCCATCATTCAACCTGAAGGGATCCAATGATGATAAAACCTTCAACTGGGTTAGTATAGCCAGTATTTATGATGTCCGTAATCAAACAACAAATGATACCATCTTGCGCTATTCCTTTAGTGACCTCAATTCTCTAGAAAGAACAATTATGATTGCAGACAATTTGCAATGGGGAGAGAAACTGGAAACAAAAGAATGCTACAAGCTTGCTGTGGATACAAACTCTCTGAACTCAGTACCCTGTCCAGTAAACCCAGATAAAACCAACTACACGCAAATTATTTTTCGCATTCACTTTATCACCGCCACAGATCACCTGATATTTGGTGATATTCACTATAATGTCAGAATACGATATTCAAATGGAACTTTTGATGATGAACCAATGACAACAGCAAGCAACGAGTTCACTGTCCATTATTACAAGACAATACCAAGCCTTGATGGGGATAGTCCAGGGCTCGCTTTAGAGCATGAGAGATGACCTGCAAAAAAAAACCCCTTCCAAAAATTGTGCAGGTCAAATCCAAGATGACCTGCAATTGCAAAATTTGACCTGCATTTTTTTAATAAGATTTTCGAAATTCTTTGATGGACCGCAGCTCAATAATGGACTTTACACTTAATGTGTGATCACGCAATCTTTTTTGATTGTACGAGTGCCGCTAATCCAAGCTTGTTGAAAATTTCTCACCGTTTGAATTTGCCGTTCGTACTTCGAACACAGCGAGCAGTTCATTTCTGTCACAATATCATGTCCGGTTTTTTTTCTCCTTTTTCGTAATGTTGAGCCAGTCGTTAAACCCCCACGATCGTACAGTTGATACTTTTGCCATCACACAATTTATTTCATTATTTGGGAGCCCGGCAAATTAATCTGTCAGTTCATTTTGGCCAGTCTCTCAGCAACAAACGAACGGAAATAGGATTCCTAGAACAGCGGCGCACGCATGCGTAAGGACAGTAAAGGGAGACAACAGTTCTCTATTTCCAAGTAATGCGCGAGTAGACTCCCTTGAACATATTTACTTTTGCCATCGATCTGAACTCGACCACGACGATGTATTTTGTGTTGAAAAAGATGAAAAGTTTTCTACCTTTTGGACATGCCGTCGACGAAAATGATCTCCAGAATATCCACTGAACAGAAGATAATAACAATTTCTGCCACAGAAATTATGACCTGCAATTTTTTTTTTTTTTTGCAGGCGAATTTTCACATGGCCTGCAACACCTCAAATTTGGCCTGCAAATTCCCAATTCGAGCCCTGTAGTCACGTCCAGAAAAGTGAAAGTAACCAGAGTTATTACCGAGATGACCTTGACCTCATTAACATAGTCTCAGTTTGGAAGACAGGATTTTCATCCTGTGAGCCAACAGGAAATCTCACTCCACAGCTGGATCAAATATTACCACTTCCAAATGAGTATTCTTCTGAGAGTAAATCTCTACTCAGACAGGGAGTGTACATAACAATTACCCAAGGTGTCTCAATGCTTCCACTGGGACTAAACTCCAAGTATATATTAACAACGGCAGCTATTGTTTTCAAGATTCCAAGGCAATGGAAATCTGAGCAGTTGAAGTCTCCCCATCCCCCACGCCCAACACTGACACACTGAGAATAGTACTTTGTGTTGGAACTGACAGTGATCTCACCTGGAGAAAGAAGTGATATAGTATTTGAGGAATGTTCAACAGTGTTTTTTTTTTTGCATAAATTTGAACTCCTAGGTGGAATGTCCTGAAGATTTAGATATTGCTGAATAAGCTATGGTTTGTGACAGATATCAGTGACTATATTGTAACACCTGTGCGTTATAGGTACATGTAATGTGACAGATATCAGTGACTATATTGTAACACCTGTGCGTTATAGGTACATGTAATGTGACAGATATCAGTGACTATATTGTAACACCTGTGTGTTATAGGTACATGTAATGTGACAGATATCAGTGACTATATTGTAACACCTGTGTGTTATAGGTACATGTAATGTGACAGATATCAGTGACTATATTGTAACACCTGTGCGTTATAGGTACATGTAATGTGACAGATATCAGTGACTATATTGTAACACCTGTGCGTTATAGGTACATGTAATGTGACAGATATCAGTGACTATATTGTAACACCTGTGCGTTATAGGTACATGTAATGTGACAGATATCAGTGACTATATTGTAACACCTGTGCGTTATAGGTACATGTAATGTGACAGATATCAGTGACTATATTGTAACACCTGTGCGTTATAGGTACATGTAATGTGACAGATATCAGTGACTATATTGTAACACCTGTGCGTTATAGGTACATGTAATGTGACAGATATCAGTGACTATATTGTAACACCTGTGTGTTATAGGTACATGTAATGTGACAGATATCAGTGAATATTTTGTAACACCTGTGTGTTATAGGTACATGTAATGTGACAGATATCAGTGACTATATTGTAACACCTGTGCGTTATAGGTACATGTAATGTGACAGATATCAGTGACTATATTGTAACACCTGTGCGTTATAGGTACATGTAATGTGACAGATATCAGTGACTATATTGTAACACCTGTGCGTTATAGGTACATGTAATGTGACAGATATCAGTGACTATATTGTAACACCTGTGCGTTATAGGTACATGTAATGTGACAGATATCAGGGACTATATTGTAACACCTGTGCGTTATAGGTACATGTAATGTGACAGATATCAGTGACTATATTGTAACACCTGTGCGTTATAGGTACATGTAATGTGACAGATATCAGTGACTATATTGTAACACCTGTGCGTTATAGGTACATGTAATGTGACAGATATCAGTGACTATATTGTAACACCTGTGCGTTATAGGTACATGTAATGTGACAGATATCAGTGACTATATTGTAACACCTGTGCGTTATAGGTACATGTAATGTGACAGATATCAGTGACTATATTGTAACACCTGTGCGTTATAGGTACATGTAATGTGACAGATATCAGTGACTATATTGTAACACCTGTGTGTTATAGGTACATGTAATGTGACAGATATCAGTGACTATATTGTAACACCTGTGCGTTATAGGTACATGTAATGTGACAGATATCAGTGACTATATTGTAACACCTGTGCGTTATAGGTACATGTAATGTGACAGATATCAGTGACTATATTGTAACACCTGTGTGTTATAGGTACATGTAATGTGACAGATATCAGTGACTATATTGTAACACCTGTGTGTTATAGGTACATGTAATGTGACAGATATCAGTGACTATATTGTAACACCTGTGCGTTATAGGTACATGTAATGTGACAGATATCAGTGACTATATTGTAACACCTGTGCGTTATAGGTACATGTAATGTGACAGATATCAGTGACTATATTGTAACACCTGTGCGTTATAGGTACATGTAATGTGACAGATATCAGTGACTATATTGTAACACCTGTGCGTTATAGGTACATGTAATGTGACAGATATCAGTGACTATATTGTAACACCTGTGCGTTATAGGTACATGTAATGTGACAGATATCAGTGACTATATTGTAACACCTGTGCGTTATAGGTGCATGTAATGTGACAGATATCAGTGACTATATTGTAACACCTGTGCGTTATAGGTGCATGTAATGTGACAGATATCAGTGACTATATTGTAACACCTGTGCGTTATAGGTGCATGTAATGTGACAGATATCAGTGACTATATTGTAACACCTGTGCGTTATAGGTACATGTAATGTGACAGATATCAGTGACTATATTGTAACACCTGTGCGTTATAGGTACATGTAATGTGACAGATATCAGTGACTATATTGTAACACCTGTGCGTTATAGGTACATGTAATGTGACAGATATCAGTGACTATATTGTAACACCTGTGCGTTATAGGTACATGTAATGTGACAGATATCAGTGACTATATTGTAACACCTGTGTGTTATAGGTACATGTAATGTGACAGATATCAGTGACTATATTGTAACACCTGTGTGTTATAGGTACATGTAATGTGACAGATATCAGTGACTATATTGTAACACCTGTGCGTTATAGGTACATGTAATGTGACAGATATCAGTGACTATATTGTAACACCTGTGTGTTATAGGTACATGTAATGTGACAGATATCAGTGACTATATTGTAACACCTGTGTGTTATAGGTACATGTAATGTGACAGATATCAGTGACTATATTGTAACACCTGTGTGTTATAGGTACATGTAATGTGACAGATATCAGTGACTATATTGTAACACCTGTGTGTTATAGGTACATGTAATGTGACAGATATCAGTGACTATATTGTAACACCTGTGTGTTATAGGTACATGTAATGTGACAGATATCAGTGACTATATTGTAACACCTGTGCGTTATAGGTACATGTAATGTGACAGATATCAGTGACTATATTGTAACACCTGTGCGTTATAGGTACATGTAATGTCAGTGACTATATTGTAACACCTGTGTGTTATAGAGGGGTGCATGTAATGTGACAGATATCAGTGACTATATTGTAACACCCAGTTATAGGTACATGCAATGTGACAGATATTTGAAGTGACTATGATTGCAACACCTGTGTTGTAGGCACATGTGTAATGCACAGATATCAGTGACTATATTGTAACACCTGTGTGTTATAGGTACATGTAATGTGACAGATATCAGTGACTATATTGTAACACCTGTGTGTTATAGGTACATGTAATGTGACAGATATCAGTGACTATATTGTAACACCTGTGTGTTATAGGTGCATGTAATGTGACAGATATCAGTGACTATATTGTAACACCTGTGTGTTATAGGTACATGTAATGTGACAGATATCAGTGACTATATTGTAACACCTGTGTGTTATAGGTACATGTAATGTGACAGATATCAGTGACTATATTGTAACACCTGTGCGTTATAGGTACATGTAATGTGACAGATATCAGTGACTATATTGTAACACCTGTGCGTTATAGGTACATGTAATGTATAATCCCTCTAATAATTCAATCTCCTATCAAATCTCAATCACCCCAAAGTTTTGTAGAAACAATTTGATTGGTGGTTCTAATAAATTTGATATCACCCCTTGGAAAATTACTGAAATACAATAACAATACAGTAACAATACAGCACAGTAACAATACAGTAACAATACAGCACAGTAACCATACAGTAACACAGAAACAATGGATTAGAAGTATGATTTTGAATCATTTTGTGAACTTTCTGTTGTAATAAATTGAATCACCCCCAGATTTTATGGTGGGAAATTTCATTTTCTATGATTGATTTAGTAGTAGATCTTATTAGCATGTTCTATTAGCTTTTATAATACATGTATGGTAGATTCTCCAATAATTCAATTACAGGAATTTCCACCATAAAATCAGGGAGTGATTAAATTTATTAGAAGATGAAGTTGACAAAATGATCCAGAATCACGCAGATCATCCAATTTTTATGTAGTTGTGCAACCTAAAGTGCCTTGTAGTTGTGCAACGTAAAGTGTTATCTGTGTTTGGGTTATATTTTCAAGAGTTACGGCCCTTTGTCCTTGAAACCTTTGTGAATTGGGACTTGTCTGGGCTGCATCTCGGTTAATATTGTATGAACAAGTATGAAAAACAGAAAAGAACAATGGCGGGACAGCGTCGTACTAAAGCGGAATGGGGGGCATACAATTAAGCAATCTCTGATTGCTTCTTTCCTGCGTTTGGCATTATTTTAATGATTTCGGAGGGAGACTTCATTCCACAACTCTGTTCACACAACTGAGGGTGATTAATTTTTGCTATGGTCAATGAATTATTGCAGGATTTACCATATTTCAAGTCACTATTATAAACAATGTATTCACTAGTAGTACTGTCTTCATATGTACATACAGGTAACATATCTATATTTCTGAAAACAACATAATACATCAGGGATTCTATCATGCATGCATTCAAATAAAGTACTAGGGTTGAATCTTCTCTAATGATGTAATCAATACTGTAATGCATATTTATCAATACAAGTCTTCATTTTACAGTTATTATTCTTCTTGTATAGAGCTACTGTAGATACCTTAATCTTCTCTGTACCGTATTGGTACAATTGTACTGATAGAAAAAAGTTCAACGATTGCCTGTCATTGGCATATGAAAAGGAGGAATAGCTACATAAATATTTTCAATGTATTACATCTTGTTGGAAAGATTGAAGTATCATCTTCGAAACTACATCAATACTGGTCGACACTATCGTTGCTTGAATCATGTTCATGACAGTGTTGATGCTAGATTGGAACTGTCCAAAATGATGGTACAGAGATATTTAAAGAGGTAATGCCCTCATTATATCAGACTATTAGTATATTGCTGGTTACTTTATGAAGTTAGTTCCATGTCACAGTCTTGGATATACATTTTTGTCAACTGACAACAAAAATCTCACAAATGTCATGTCATACTTTCAAATAATGATATTCTAAACATCACAGCCTTTAATGTCACTCACTTTTTTGGAATATTCATCAAGCAATTCGCAATTCAAAGTGATGTCACAGTGCTTTGTAATTTACATCCATTTCATAACCATGATGTTCTCGAGACATAAAAATATAGTGTGATATATAAAGAGTGAAATTAATATTAAAATATCACAGATCAGTGTGTTATACTGAATAAAATATATGATGTGATATATATATATATATATATATATATATATATATATATATATATAGTAACATGCATGTAAACATAGTTTTATCCACCCCCTTCTTTCAGACTAATTGCAGTTTTAATGAGGTTTGGCGGCTGGTTCCAGAGATTGCCCCATGGTAACGGATCGAATGTATTCTGTTTGTTTTTGTTTTCACTGTCGGAACATCTAATTTCCGAGTGGCACGGAGATTATATGAAAAATATTTTTGACATTAAAGAGGTAGTAGCGTGACTTTAATTGTTCGGGTAAACTGAACAGCATGATTACTTGCAACATTTGCCAGAAGATTTTCAAGTATTGAAGTCTTGTATTTCATATAGGGGTCAATATTGTCAGATTCTTCAATTCGGTCTAGTAAACAACATGAAAATGGGAAATGACTGAGATGATGTCGGATAATGTGACCAGGTATCCATGACGTCAAGTTAGAAGCCGTCACAGTACAATAAAAGTTTTAAAATCGAGTATGACGGTGCAAACATCACGCCGGGAATGCCAGTGCGCGTTTTGTGCCGTCATCTCAGGCACTGGAGCCAAGTGCAGGTGCTGTTACGTTTTTCAGAGAATGTCAGAAGTGTGATTTCACTGCCCTTTATAATAAAAAATGAGGTCACAGAAAAACGTTCACCATAGTTGATCTCAACCACTAAATAACTTTTATCGAAATAGGTTATTTGCTGAATATTTTTTAAATGACGCTACTACCTCTTTAAGTAAGTCCTGGTCATAGCTCTTGAGTTGGTAGTGAATATACAATGTCTAATCATTTCACTGAGCTGAGGCAAATCTTCCAACCTGGATGTTATTTTGTGAATTAATTTATAATCACTGGCGCTTTCCCACTGTGATAGAAAGAAGGAAGCTTCTATCTATGCTCCAGAGGAAAGAAGTGACAATCTGAATTTCTTCATGGCAGTATGGATATCAAATGGCATGATCTTTAATTCTCATCATTTGGAGACGTCCACTATACATAAACAGTACAGTAATTTCCCTAATAATTCACCTTCCAAATTTAATTCGAAAACGGCCGATTTTTCCCCTGTCGTGATTTTTTCCATCCTAATAAAATGAAAACGCCGGAGCATTTTCAATATACCCGTGAAACAAATTCGAACACTCCCGTTTTCGTGCCGCTGAAAGTAAGGCCTATTAAAAATAATTCTGTGTTTCCGGTAACCCGACCTACCTGGTGTGATCATTGCCGACCTGAAAGTTTTTTCAACAAATAAAAAAATAAAAATGCAAAAACACCGACCGACCTCGGTGATTTTCACCAAAATCTTGCTCTCAACATTTTATTTTGAGAACCCTTCGCTTGCTTCAAGGGGACGTAACTCACCGAACTGCAGTTTCGCACTTCCCGCTCTCCGTACAGTGATGTTCTAGACATAATATGTATTAAGAGCAACGTTAGCGACTATAATGTACCTCTGCCACAGAGAATATCGCACTCTGCAAAGCGGATATCCCAAAATGGCTGGGACAATTTTATCCGTGTCTGCAGAGAAATGTAAATCAAGCGCTGATTCCACCACTATTCGCCGAATCATGGTTTGCCAGCCAGGAGAAACATTCAAGGGACTTGAAGTTAAAATCAACTGAATGCGGGCCGATCATCAATTGTGTTTCCTGCGCCAAAGATGAAAGTGGACCATGGCACGAAGTTGACGACATGCCCATCGAAACAGCCGTTTCGTTATTTGGACTAAAATGTGTCAGAATTCGGTGCGAGTGCGACTGCCCATCTACATCACCACCGACTGTTACGGAGCAAAACGTGACCAAAGATGCCTTTGCAGTGTTGATGTCTGCTAGCAAACGCCAAACGCTTCCAGCAAAAAAGTCGAAAAGGTAGTGTTATCCGACAAGTACAACAACAACATCGTTTTTGTCATTTAGATCCTGAAAGTTGATTATCATTTTATGGCTGTTTTTTTCTTTTCGACAACTTTCGAGAACGGTAAATATGAAATCTAATACCAAAGTTTACACGCTAGAAAACATATCGTATCAGATAAAGATGTAAAGCCCAATGATAGCTGAAATCATGTATTGAATATATATCTCCCGCTGACCGCTCAAACTTTATAATTTTACACAGTTTATTCATATACACATGCATATTATGTGCCCCTAGTCCAGTGTAGTAATCTGTCATTGTCATTGTTTGTTCCTTTTGTTTGCCAGATTTCTTTATTCAAATATAATTCATTCTTTATTGATTATTCTTTATTCCTATTTAATTATACGATTCATGTCCTTGTGCAGATGGCCAGTTTCTGCATGATCTGGTCATTTGTATATTCAGCTTTGCATGTAGATTTCTAGTTGAAATTGAAATTCTGAATTTGCTGGATTTTATTTATTTTTTGTTGCTGCTGTTGTTTGAAACTAATATTGTGCGTGCATGAACCAACTATTTTTTGACTTTGCAATGTTTGATTTTGATCTTTTCGTTTCTTCATGTATTTCAGATTTGGCTATGACCATATGTTGTGAACTGATCTTATTTCAATAAAGGATATAAAGGTAATCTGTATTGAAGTCATGGATGGAAATCTGTATGGAAACTTCTAGTTTCCTACCTTACTGTCATATTGAAGAAAAATATATAGAACTTTATTTGGTAGCAGCTGGATGCAACACCTATCATTATTTCCAACTTGCTGGTTTCCTCACAAGTAGCATGTGGCTTTAATCAGCAGTGCTTCTATCTGTAACTAATTATGTGTTCCACTATAAATCTCTCACTGCAGGTGCTCTGTAATGCCCTGTGGCACATCACAAGCCACCACGATGTGATCAATGCTGCTTCACAACGGAGGAGGATGGTATACTCCATACCACAGCCATTCACAAAATTTCGAGACTTTGAGGACTTCCGTCAAAAAAAGAAGAAACGCTCTCCTCTTAGAAGTTCTGACCTACATAGCCATGCACAAGCTCTCTACAGCCTATGCCTGAAACCACAAACCATTCCTTCAAAACTTTGAAGGAATGGACTCTACTTCATGATGACATTAAGGCCTTGGCAGACTGTTTTGATGCTTATCATGTGGAACTAGATAGGCAAAATATAGAAATTAGTGGAAATCATGCATTGGAACACCCTGTGCGACAAGTCGCTGATCATACGACAGTGGAACATCGGCAGGCAGCATCTAGGGGTGTTCAGGAGAGATGCTGCATTTTGGACCGGGTAGTGAACGGATGTTCTGAGCCTGTGGTGTTTGACGAGAGTATCCACCTACATGTATCATTTGATAACAAAATGCAACGACACAGATTTCTGGAAGATCTTCAACTTTCGGTTCCAATCAACATCATGAAATATTCTCCAGGCGGTTCCTGCATAACCACACTAGTTATAGCCAGAACAGCTGAAGATCAGTCAACATCTCTGATGGATGCAGTACAGATGCTAGCTCGAGTTAAACATCTATTGCCAGAGTATCATACGCGGACTCAGCGTAAAGAGTTTAGGAAAAAACTGTCGCGTCTCGCTGAAGTTACACCGTCCATAGCAGACCTCATCTACGAAAAACTACATGTAGCCCTTGATGCCTCGGTGGCATCCCATCCTGAGACCCAGCAGAGACTGCGTCTCATTTTTCTGGGAGAGAAAGGATTAATTCAAGATTTGCGACAGTTAAATGCAGGACAGCCATCAGGCAAATTTGACTTCTTCGAGAAATTGGCCGAAATTGTCAAAAACGTAACAGCAGCAGACGAGAGGCGGCATAACCTGGCACACTTATCAGAGTGGATTTCTTTGAAAGACCTGATCAAGCAGACAACAGCGAAATGTCCAGATAACACTCCCATTCCTTCATCTGCCCTGGTACGGCTGCAGTTTGCACCACGCAATCCATATGTGCATGCCGCATTAACCTTCACAAATCGCATACAAGTGCAGTACAAAATTCAAAGGCGCCAGCTGAGGGTGTCTCACCCAGATGACCAATATTGTGCTGCCCAGTTTCGTTACATGAAGGAGAAGGCAGTTGAGTTGAAGGCAGTGTCTGCAGTACTCTGCTGCGATGATAAGGCAAAGATCCCTGTTGGTGATCCGGGTGTTGTGGTGTCAACAGGAGTTCGCGGCAAAAAAACACTTGCGCCAACATCAACAACATTTGTTGCCTGCAACCATGATATGAACACTTGTCACCTCACGCCATCCGTCTACTTCCAGTGTAATGTTCCCACATCTGCTGACAAATCGTTTGTCCGAGGGAATGTAACTGTCAGTGACGCAGTCTTCCAGTCGTCGTCTCCATTTCGACATGCTGTTAACATCAAAAACATCCTGAAGAATCAGCCAGACATCAAAATTTTGATGAAGTACAGCGACGGGGGGACCGATCAGCGCAATACGCTGGAAGCGGTGAAATGTTCCGCAATTTGCTTGTTCAAGCAGTTGAACTTGGACATGTTAATCATTGCAAGGTGTGCTCCTGGTCATAGCTGGGTGAACCCTGCAGAGAGGGTGATGTCCATTCTCAATCTCGGGCTCCAGAATTGTTCCCTGGAAAGAAACGAGTGTTCTAAACAAGTTGAGAACTTGCTGAAATCGAACTCGAGCATGGCCAAAGTAAGAACCCTTGCTGAGAAAAATCCAGCAGTTCGAGAGGAGTGGGTAGAAGCTGTTGAACCAGTGCAATCTCTTGTCAGAAATCGCTTCCTTCGACTTAGTCTCAAAGAAGAACAATTCAGCAATCTTGATCCGCCAAGGGACGAGGACATCACAGAGGTCATGAAACCACTTCAAGAGATGTTCCCAGAGCTGAACGTAGAACAGCTTCAGAAGAAACACACAGGTAAAGTTAAACAGTACCAGGACTGGCTTGATGTCCATTGTCGTCAGCGGCAATATAGTTTCCAAATCAGGAAGTGCAAATTTCTTGCTGTGAACCTCAGCAATGTCCCGATGATCTGCTCATGTGGTTACCAGATCCTGTGCTAGACGAGGATGGAGAACACTACAAAAAGTACAGCAGTGTAAAAGAAATGGATACCACTGAAAAAGACAGACCAACTTTGAAGTTGAAGGCAGGCAGGCAATGAACCGAGAAAACGGAAGGTCAACCAGATGACTAAAAAGGGGGGCACAAAGAAACAGAAAATGCTTGCTGAGTTCAGCCCTGCCACAGAAGCGAGTACGAGAGAAGTCGCTCCAACTGAAGCTGTTCCAACTGACGCTGTCTCTGCAAATGGACAGACCCCTGCAGAAACTTTGGATTCTGCTCCAATACCACTCACCGGGCAGAATGCCAGATATACAGCGGAATGTGTGGAATGTAGAAAACAGCGTGTGATCTACACAAAAACTAAACTGACAGACACACATACTGTGCAGATAGCAACACTATAACTACACGTGGTTCTCCAATCGCACCGCCTTCACACCGGTTGTCGAAACTTGTTCACATGAAATACTCGTTGACATGTGAATCACCAATGGAACTTGCGTATTACAGTGCAGGTATATGGAGAGGTGACATGCTGTCATTGTGGCGGACAAGATGCATCTGTCGATAACAACCTAAAACAAGAGCCCAAGGGGCTTCAATATACGCCCATATATCTGGAATTACATTGGTCCAAATTTCAAGGATGTTTACTAGCCTTGATTCCAATTGGTAGCTATCAATCCAGAGAAAGCTCTACAATTTTGTGCTTCCGAGAATGTAACATATATCACATCTTAGACTGAATGATAAACTAAAACGAGCTTAACTCTTGGTAACAAGTTGACCTTAAATCAAGAGTCAAGAGCTCACATACCCAATACTGAAATCGACAATAGTCAAACACAAGAAAATAGTAGTTTTCCTGCAAATGGATTCCTTTCAGGCGAGAGAATTTTTCATGAACAAGGCTGCACAAATTGCGCGAACAATAGGTTTGGTTACGCAATTTTCATCATGCGTAACCCATTTTCAGTTCACTTGAATTACGGATATTATAGTATACAATAGAGATGGGTTATGCAGATCAGAGAAGGGTTACCCACAAAAAATTTGCGTAACCCATATTTGGGTTAAGTAGAATTTTCAATTTGTGCAGTCCTGATGAAGGAAGAAGAAAGTGATGAAGTAAATATTTGTTCTTGAGTTAATAAACAGGTATGAAGTTCATAAAGGACCCCTCTCCCCATTAAATTAGTGAATGTATGGTTTTAATTTCACAACAGTTTAACTAAATGTACCTGTTTCAAATAAGGGAGACAGCTCCACAGGACAAATGTCTTATACATGTATGGGAGAGAACTCTGAATATTCTAACCTACATGTAACACAAAGAGTCAGCTAAACTTGATTCAGTTTTGGGGGACTGTGATCTTGACCTTTGACAAATTGATCTCAAAATGTATGGCACCTCTTTGCCATGCGAGTAAGGTATATCTCTTGAAACTAGAGATATCGCATGGACAACAAATGTTAATGGATGAATGGGCAGAACGCAACATCACATTACACGACTTCGTCTTCAACAGGCATATGAAAATGTGACTTAATGATTTCTTGATTTTGGGGTCACAGTGACCTTGACCTTTGACCCACATTTTGGTATGAAACACATCATGTCCCTTTAATGCATCTACTTGCAGAAAGAAGTTATTTTTAATGATTTCCTGATTTTGGGGTCAGTGACCTTGACCTAAATTTTGGTACACGACACATCGTCTTTCCTCAATATATCAATGGACACAAAAAAATCATGATTTTTATGAATTTCATGATTGGGGGTCACAGTGACCTTGTCTATTGACTTGGACCTAAATTTTGGTACATGACAAAACGGCGCCCTGTAATTTCTCAATGGACTTGATTTTTAACAATTTCACGATTTTGGAGTCACAGTGACCTTGACCTTTGACCTTGACCTACATTTTGGTAGGGGACACATCGTGTCCCACTAATGTATCTACTGACACAAAAAAAATGTTATTTTTTAATAATTTCCTGATTTTGGAGTCACAGTGACCTTTGACCTTCAACCTTGACCTATTTTTTGGTATGCGACACTTCATTTCTCCCTATTGAATCCACTCACAAAAAAATTAGAATTTTTTGATGATTTCCTGATTTTTTGCTCACACTGACCTTTGACCTCTGACCTCGACCTACATTTGGTATACAACACACCATTCCCCGCTAGGGCATCCACTCACCAAAAATTAGAACTGTAGATAGAAAACTGTCAATGATCAATGATTTTCAGATTTTAGGTAACGGTGACCTTTGACCTCTGACTTCGACCTCAATTTTGGTATGCGACACATCGTCTCCACCTAGTGTATCCACTCACACAAAATTGCAACTGTGGATAGAAAACGTTCACAGATATAGACCGGACACGTACACTTCAGTGCTTTCCTGTTTTTGAGGCCAGTGACCTTTGACCTCTGATCTCGATCTTGATTTTGGTACGCGACACATCGTCTCCCCATAGGGTATCCACTCACCAAAAATTAGAACTGTAGATAGAAAACTGTCTCAGATACAGACCGGACACGAGGGATGGACAGACGGACACACGGACAGACGGACGGAAACCGCCATCACATAATACGTCCGCCTTTTGGCGGGCGTATAAAGACGGTTCAAAACGGTACTGCCTGACTGTGAAGGTTGTTCAAGCCAAGGACTTGAAGCAATCTGTCAACGTTCATTCGGTAAACATGGTAAAGTGAACAATTAAACTGAATTTCACCCTACACACTGTCACCATTCTCACTAAATCTATCATTTGTGTTGGCAGCGGCCATACACCCCTGGTCCCACTGCTGGGAGCACTTAAACAGCGGAGAGAGCATATTGAATAAAAAATATGAAGATTTTGTGTACGGTTTTGTATATGCACTTGTATGTTTATCTTGAGGATAATTCTTCATCAAAAAGATAATCCAGATGGTCCCTAGCATGATAAAACTAAAATTACTAAAAGGCTTGTCACAGTATTATGCAAAAGAATAATGATATTGCATTCATTCTATTATACTAGGGACTATCTGGATTATCTTTTTGATGAAGAATTACCCTGACCAGATAAATATACCGTGTATATAATTTATAAACCACGTGCAACAGATTTATCAATCAATAACACTCAATATGCCCCCTCAACTACCCCACATTTCACAGGTGAACGGACAAGCATGATGTGTGCCATAATTTGGAACTGAACTGCAGTTTTGTGTTGTGTGTTCAATAATTGCATTGACAATTGAGGATTAACTACTGAGTTATACATGTGTATCCTAGTCAACAGAATATATTTGATTTAAGTGAGAATGCTAACACGCAAACTGGACTGCAGAAGAATGCTCTGGTGTTGAACTGTGTACATGTTTGCATTCAATACATGAGAGTCAATGCATTTTATGTGTTATCGGAACTGAGCTGCAGTTTTGTGTTGCATGTTCAGTGGCATTAGCTGCATTAACTATTTAGGAGTTAATGACCGCCTTAGTGAATATTATCGTGTAATAATTTTTCGATGTTTAGCTATAGACCATCAATCAAAAAACCGAGCGGCGAAGCCGCGAGGTTTTTTGATGAGGTCTAAAACTAAGCATCAAAAAATTATTACACGATAATATTCACTAAGAAGGTCATTAACTCCATTCTAACATGTACAATGATAAATATTTCCTCATTTCATAAGCGGAATGGCAAATTTTCTGCAAACTTGTCCCGTTTTGAAGCGAGAATTTCGTGACTGGTTTGCAGGCCATGCTCGTGCGTTCTGTCCGTTCACGAGCTGCAGCTGTGTGAACTCCGGCCACTGCGCAGTGAATGAACCAATCGTCGCTCAGGTTTGTGGTACTGCGTCACAAGAATGAGACGTCACTAGTTCGGCACGTGAATGTAACAGATCACAACAAAGAAATGAAGATTATCGTGTGATAATCTCCGTATGTTTTGAGGTCTGGACCAATCAGCGCACGGCTATAACGTGGCGCATGTTAGAATGAGGATTAACTACTGAGTTATACATGTATATCCTAGTCAACAGAATATATTTGATTCAAGTGAGAATGCTAATACACAAACTGGACTGCAAAGGAATGCTCTGGTGTTGAACTGTGTACGTGTTTGCATTCTCAATACATGAGAGTCAATGCATTTGATGTGTTGTCGGAACTGAGCTGCAGTTTTGTGTTGCATGTTCAGTGGCATTAACTTCATTGGCTATTGAGGATTAACTATATTGGCTATTGAGTTTACAGTATTCTTCTTGCCAACAATATATTTGATGTATTGGGCGATACAAGTTATTTGTTTAATAGCACAAATGGATATAAAGTCTGATGTCCATCTGAAAGTGTTTTGCTTTGTCTTCAAACTCCTTTGTCTCAAGTGTAAACTCTGATATCATATCTATTCTTCAGCAACTGTCCATCAACAATTGAGTAGATTCAAGACCTGCATGTTTATTCCAGCGTGTCGACTCTGATGTAAGTAATTCTAATATCTAGAGCCGTTATCCAGATTTCATGAAGTTATAAAAAAAACTGTTAAATGTTTGTGATTAAAAAGAAAATATGTAGGCTTCAAGGTGGAGTAGCAACAAACTTAAACTGGAACCTCTAATACAAACTGTCATAAATTCTCTAAATCAACGACTACCAATTCCAATTCCGTATCACTAACTGCAGTTCTGTCTGACGAATGTCTGGTGAACCTGGATTCAGTTGATGTGAGCTGTGATACTCCATTCCGATCCATTTTGTATATCACACACAATCCCAAGAATAACAAAGGCATTTATTTTTACACAAGTTTTGTTAGTATATTGAATAAGTATGATGGATATTCAGTACATCTTTGCAATATTTTGATTGGGCAAAGAAAAGAAAAAACCAAAAAAAAAAACAAAAAAAAACAAAAAAAAAACACCCCCTACCTACCTACCTGGATTTTTTTAAGCCGTTACCAGAAACACAAAATTATTTTTAATAGGCCTAAAGTGAATATGTTACTAAGAATATATTGTTACTCAGAATAATTTCTGTACAACTAAATCGTGACTAATGATACGCGTTGACACAGAAATAAAATACAAAAGTTCAGTTTTTGTTGTTGCGAATTCTCCATATCATAGAACTATGATCAGAAGTCACAAACCGGGTTCTCATTAGCAGGAGGTTGGAGGCGAAAATGACTGTCAACTGGCCATTTTGAGGCACCTACTTGATCAATAGAAAATAATTTAACGGCAATTTGAATGATATTTTGAATGTCTCATTTTGTTTAATAAACAGATGATATGAAAGGACAAAGATATAAATCTTTTCCTCTGCTTGTTCCCGTCAGGGCTTCAGCGTAATAGTTAGTTCGTGCACAACTCCTATGTCGAGGGAGCCATTATTTCATTTCTTCAGATTTGCATGATGTGTCTCATACATTTTGACGGCAGCAGGGGAGCAGTTGAGTATTTCATTTGTGCTATGGGGAGATGTCAACAGACATTGATGCTGGTGTTTTATTCACTCACCAATCCAGAACGACGTTTCCATGTAATAAATGACAGACGTCAGTGTTTCCAACAACATGATAATCCAGTTTATAATCAACGAGGAATCAACATAAAATATGCACCCTGATCTCATCGCTGGGTCAGTCACATTGACATCTCACGAGTGAGGTTGTAGACAAGTCAATGTACTATACAACCCGATCATCATTGCAGGACTTGGCTTGTACATGTGAAATTTAGACGTTTAGTTTTTATGTATTTTCAATCCTTGACATCGCTGGACATTTCACTTTTTACTTCGTGTTTGATGGATAATGAACCAAACGTCGGCATCACGGTACAGATTTAGCCGGGAAATATGGTCGACTGACTGCAGGCACGTGTCGCAATACTGTCGGGCTATCATCCCTATTGCGGTAATGGAAACTTCCACTGACCCGGTATTGTAATCCCACAAGGCTTTCCGACGAATCAACTTGGAAGAGTTCACTTTCAAAATAGGGAAGTATGGCACAAAGTTTTCAACACGCATATCGCTTTTCAACAACAACAACGTGAGGGCAGATTTTTCTTTCGTTTCGTAGACTATATTTTCTTTGTATTTCATTCTTGAAACTTGCAACTCTGGCGGACAAATTCACGACCTACGCAATTTAATGACAATAACAACTACACAGGGACTGCTTGAAGTTGAAGAAAAAGAAAAAAACATTTACGGCGACAGATGGCTGATAAAAACTTTTGGATCGGTAGCTCTTCGATTGGGCGGGCGGGTTACGCCCAACTGACATATTTTTAAGGATGGCCCAGTCTTTTAAATGAACTATGATAGAGATATCAAACATAATACACGGTTATCAATAGATCACAACGATCACGGTGAAGCGGTCCACCATTTTGGATCTTCCGTGAAAATCAGCGTAACATATAATTCGAACACAAGCGTTTTTCTGGAATTAGCGCGACAAATAATTCGAAAGTAGCCAATTTTTGAAGTTGCAAGTTTCATCACTGCATCGCTAATTATTAGGGAAATTACCGTAAGCAATATTTGGGCAACAATATGTAGCAAATAAACAGACCTGAATTTCAATTCCTCTTTAGCCATGCACACCTTCTCAGGGTTCGTACACTTCCATTCAATGGCAATTCCAGGAGTTTTCCAGGAGATTTTTAGGTGGATAAATGTTCTTTTCCAGGAGTTCTCCAGGAGATTTTCAGGAAGATAAATGGTATTTTCCAGGAGTTTTCTAGCGTTAAATTGCATAATTTTCGACAAGATAATTAACACGATGTTGATAGGAAAGAGATATTGGCAATTGTTTGAACTACAAAATGTGATTGTCCAGGAGATTCCAGGACATAAACCTAATTTTTAAGCAGTTTTTAAGCACTTTCTAGGATGAAATTCAAATTCCAGGAGTTTCCAGAAATTTTCAGGAGGCGTATGAACCCTGCCTTCTGAGCCAGCTAACCATCAAATATTCAATCCTGGAACTATATTGCGCATACCAAGCTGATTTCATTGTCCTACACTAAGAAGTAAATAATAACTCACTTGTTTCTGTGGAAGTCTGTGGTACCAAGCTGGCCTTCGCTGGCTCAAACGCTCCTGTTCTCACGGCATAATCTGTACTCAACGCCATCGTGTTCACCCAGTGACCATGACCTTGCAATGTCCGACATAGCACACCCTGTAATATGGATCGAATGATTACTGAATCATATTTTATCCTTCCCAGTCCTATCCTTCCTAATCATTTTGTTCAATATACATGTACATGTAACACATTTATTGATATTCATGTTCAGATTTACTACAATCTGGGATAAAATACTAGAGGGATAGGAAACTCCAAGTGCTGTATTGAGCTGTAGATGTTATTCCCACTTATATGTTTAAATTGATTCATGCAAAGGCTTAGAAAGGATTTGGTTTAGTGTCAAAATAGCTCAATTGTTTTTTTACTAACCTGATGAGCATGTTGAGGAATATAATGGAGAAAGAATTTGGTAAATTTGAACATTTTCAGTATTTTTTTGTTCGTGCCAAATTAACAGATGGGGACTACGGTAAGTTCCCTAAGTATTCGCGACCCTAAGTAAATTCAAAAACGGGCATTTTTCGCCAAGTCACGTGACACTGTTCCCTACGTAATCGAAAATGGCCCATTCACGAGAAACCGCGGTCCTAACTATTCGAAAATCCCCCATTTATCGTGGTCGCATGATTGATAATATTGTGGGCTTATGTAGTTGTGCGATGAAAAAAACCTTCCAGATCAATGAGTTTCCTTAGAATTAGTATTTGATAAACCTTGCAAACTTTTTCAGCACTTTGAACATAACCAATTGTAACAACTAAGTTGATTTTCATTATGTCTCAAACGAAATGTATCCAATGTTTGAACCACGATTTTTCATGGTCATTAAATTGAGAATATTGCCGGTTTACGGGGACGTGCGATATTAAACATTGCCGATTGAAGAGAGCATACGTTCGATATTATACTGAAAATATCAAAATAAAGAACTGGAAGTTGCGTTTCATTCGGTCTTACATAATGTATTGCTGAAGTTTGACCAGACATTTGAACTACAGATCCTTAGTCGTGGCGTAGAGATCATGTCGGTTACATGGTCGCACGATGTAAACCAGGTCTGTTAACAAATCTTTTCGTATACGCATATTTCTTTTTATTAAACACAGAAAGTTTATTCTAACATCAAATGTTCTACATCTATGAGCGTCCTGTATAAGGACTACTAAACAACGCTGCCATTGTTGTTGTTCATTCATAGTGATTTTTGCAGTCCCAACTGATCAATATATCCAAATATACTGCCATCTTTCGATCAACCCCATTTTTTGTGAAATATACGATAGGATCTTCCAACTGAACTGTACATCCCCATCAGTGAATAACGAAATTTGAGATTGGTGTACAGAATTAGCCTATATCAAAACATCTCCACACAATGCTTATATTAGAATAAACTTCATGAAATGTATGTCTATAAGTATAACCCACTGTAGTTACTGTGAGTTGACAATGTAGTATTCAACTGAGAGCCAATGAAAAACGAATAGAGCAAATCAAATGACCACTAGCAACTTATGAATACTTTGTATTTATGTTCATTGACGGAAAGCCATTCAATTGCTCCATCTGCTTTCATTCCAAAGTGTGTAAAAGACATAACCATATATTTAATGTGAAGTATATTGATGAAATAATACAGATATGAACTCTTTCACACCTTATTCTAATCTACAGAAATCATGTATCCTTTTTGTATTCGGCATGTATGAGGTAAGTTATGTATGATGCCATACATCATTTCGTGAGAGACATGATTTCACTGTTACGAAGGCATAATATATTGAGGTTGTGTTAGCTGAATATGTTTTGAAGCGGGAACCGTGCACAAGCGCAAGTTTGGCCCACATGCTATGCTATCCAAGTATTGATCACGTGATGTTATCGCAACTCCGTATGGCGGGAAAATGTACAACCAACACGTGGCATGTTGAAACTTTCATTCTACAGACCCCGCCCAATTCTACGAAAGTATTTTCATACATTTGTTAATCAAGGATCGAAGGGATACAGTGAATTGTTAGAAAGGGCAAGCAATTCATGTCTTTCGTTTAGCCCCTATACATGGCGGGATGAGCTCGTCCCAGCTGGGAAGATTGTATATTGTCTTGGACGAGTTGGCCCTGATATGGGTGTTAGCCGAGTTGGCCCTGATATGGGCCTCCAAATAGTGTCGTGCGCTTGATTAATTTGCTGTTCGTTTTATTGACAAACAGTTTGAAAAGCCCTTCAACAATATGTCCCTATGAAGAGCAATCAAGAAATTATTAGGTTTGATTCTCAATCTGAAAATCTGTGTTTCTTCATTAGATCGATTAGTAGATATTTTCCCGTAAACATCATTGGCGTCACCGCGATAGTTGAGCCTAGTCTTCTCGGCCGTGACAAAAATTCTGCAAGGTTTCAAGCATGTCCTGAAGAGAAAATAAAGAATCAGAATGTCAAAGTGACAGAATATGCTCCCGTATGTACTAATACAATGATATACGCGAATTTGTGATTTTAAATTGGCCGGATGTCCGATGAAAGCATGACTGAGAACCGACGGGGAAACCTAGATGATTTATACTTTGCAGTGGATTTAAATCATTTCTAGTTCCACGATTTAAATAATGAATATAAGGGGAAATATGCTGCATGTAGATCTCCTACCTGAATCGGTACTTTATATATCCTTTGATAAATTGCGAAATATTGCCGAACAAATCTAAATGCACGACAAACATTTTCCGGGTTTTACCTCCGGGTTTCCCCTCGACCACACGTGTTCGTACCACTGAACTTCGACGAAGTATATTAGGCTTCATTCTACACACAATAGTATAGTGAATGTCTCGTGGTTGTCCATTTTATATCATTTAGAGTGCTAAAATATCACAAAATTAAAGAAACATCACAGTCGACGTATTGTGACCTTTCAATGTCGAACGGTATGAGCATTTAACATGGGGACTCTAATTTACGAAAACGTCCATTTTTCTGAGCTGACCTGCACAAACTATTCGGAAGTGGTCAGTTTTTCACGACTGCGATATTCACTTCCGGTCACGAATACTTAGGGAACTTACCGTAGGACAAAATCTACCATCTTCATAGATTTCTTGGTTATCACTGTTCAACTATAAACTTTAAAACTTACATATAATGTGCCACATCTTAATGATATGTAACTTCCTGCCTCTTTTGGTGATGATATAAGATAAAATTTGTTGCTATATGACAAAAAAAAATTGCCTTAGTTACAGGTGATTGAAGTTGTCAGCACTGAATAATAGCGAGTACAACATTGTATAGCATTGACAGTGTAGAACAATGGGGCTACTATTCCATGTCATGTTGTATCCCAGTTACAATCCTATCGAGAAAGTATGAATCTATTGAAGCCGATTTTTGGTTCTTCATTGAGAACCAAGTTAGTTGTCACATATAAATGGGTGGAAAATAACAGCTCTTGATGAAATGAACAAGCTTGAAGTGACGTCTATAACTCACATCTTCAGGCCTCCATACTTTGATAGTACGGTCTTGTGAGGCTGTGTAAAGAAGGTTACTCCCTCCCCATTTCACACATGACACAGACTGTAAATGACCCGATAATGTTATAGTACACTGTGATAAAACTGTGTCCCATATTTTAATTGTTGCATCCTGGAATATAAAACAGATATACATTTACAAACAATTGTAGTGATGGTAGTATGAATGACAAGAGTCAGTTAAGCATGTTCAGAACGGTGAGGGAGAATTTGGTTCAATGTCACACTGAATGTTATTTCACTCATATGGTAACAGCCAGTTTGAGATGTGAAAGAAGCCCGAGTACCTGGAGAGAACCACCGCCCATTGGTAAATAACTGGCAAACTTTCACACATACGCCAGTGGGGCTCGAACCCGTGTTGGTAGCATGTTCAGAAATATATGGGAGCAAAGATGGAACACCTACTTCGGAGACCAAAGAAATGGAAAAAAATAAGAAAAACATAAGACAAGGTGACTGCTAAGTCTTACACTAGTCATTTACATTTGAGGCAAGTATAAGTGAAAAGAGATGCCTGAAAATTGAATTCCAAGATTCACAGTCTGAAGCAAATGTAGGACTAAATATCATAATGGCATGATACGCTTGACACAGAAACATATGATATTAAAGAATAGTATTATAATCACACCTGGTAAATGGCCAATGATGTACACAGGATTTATTGACATGGAGGGATAAAGTGGGGGAAATACTGCACCATGACAACTTTGCTACATGAATGAAGGGAGTTCAGATTGAACTGGTATTATGTGCCATGGCAAATGTCACTTTCGAGATTCTCTCATCAATTGTGAAGCTATATATCTATCAGATCTCTAGTGAGTGAATTGATGGAGCAATAACTGTGTTCAGAGCTTTGAATGTTATTGACTTCGCATGTTACAATGCCTATCATTATATTACTCTTAGCAAATCATATCTCACATGCATATTTAATTCCAGTCTGCATGTAGCATCATCACATAAAAAGTTGATTTCCTGCATGTTGAGAGCAAAGAAAAGGAAACTTCACTTGTGACATACTGAGATAATGTTGATGTTCTTGTTAATTAGTTTGGATGAATTTGTGACATACTGAGATGATGTTGATGTTCTTGTTAGTTTACTTTAGATGAACTTGTGACATACTGAGATAATGTTGATGTTCTTGTTAGTTTATTTTAGATGAACTTGTGACATACTGAGATAATGTTGATGTTCTTGTTAGTTTACTTTAGATGAACTTGTGACATACTGAGATAATGTTGATGTTCTTGTTAGTTTATTTTAGATGAACTTGTGACATACTGAGATAATGTTGATGTTCTTGTTAGTTTACTTTAGATGAACTTGTGACATACTGAGATAATGTAGATGTTCTTGTTACTTACTTTAGATGAACTTATGACATATTGAGATAATGTTGATGTTCTTGTTAATTAGTTTGGATGAATTTGTGACATACTGAGATAATGTTGATGTTCTTGTTAGTTTACTTTAGATGAACTTGTGACATACTGAGATAATGTTGATGTTCTTGTTACTAATACTTTAGATGAACTTGTGACATACTGAGATAATGTAGATGTTCTTGTTACTTACTTTAGATGAACTTATGACATATTGAGATAATGTTGATGTTCTTGTTAATTAGTTTGGATGAATTTGTGACATACTGAGATAATGTAGATGTTCTTGTTACTAATACTTTAGATGAACTTGTGACATACTGAGATAATGTTGATGTTCTTGTTACTTACTTTAGATGAACTTATGACATATTGAGATAATGTTGATGTTCTTGTTAATTAGTTTGGATGAATTTGTGACATACTGAGATAATGTTGATGTTCTTGTTAGTTTACTTTAGATGAACTTGTGACATACTGAGATAATGTTGATGTTCTTTTTAGTTTACTTTAGATGAACTTGTGACATACTGAGATAATGTAGATGTTCTTGTTACTTACTTTAGATGAACTTGTGACATACTGAGATAATGTTGATGTTCTTGTTACTTACTTTAGATGAACTTATGACATATTGAGATAATGTTGATGTTCTTGTTACTTAGTTTGGATGAATTTGTGACATACTGAGATAATGTTGATGTTCTTGTTACTAATACTTTACACGAACTTGTGACATACTGAGATAATGTTGATGTTCTTGTTACTTACTTTGGATGAACTGGCTAGGTATCTACATTCTGGGTCTCTGAAAGAAATTAATGTTTGAAATGTTTTATATATAGTTGAGAAATGACAATTGGTAAGTAGTTTAACGAGAGATCCTGAGAAATCTTGGCACCACCCACCATTGTCCGATAATTGTAAGCTAATGACAAGAGGATCTTTTTGTCCATACTAAGAATAAACGATTGATTTGTAATTTTGTTTGCAGAATTTCGAAATTGAGCGAAAAAGATCGAAAAATGGACCCTGGAAACACCAAGATATTACCTTTCTAAGTTTCAGGAGTTTCAAGAGTTCTAGAAACTGCACTTGATGTCGGTTGTTATAGTACACGTGAAATGAGCAAAGTTAGTCTGAAAGTGGATGTCCAGAGGATCCTTCGCCTTCGTTTTGTAGTATTTTTCTTTTGCACGTGCCATCATTGGGTACTGGAAGCGAGGACAAATCTATTTGACACTTGGGCATGAGCTATGAAACATACTTAAGATTTTATCATTTCTGTTCTGTTTACTGGGCTAGTTTGAGATATCTCTTTTCAGATACCGTGCTCGAAAATAGTAAGATGGTACAAAACTTAATACTGAAGGGATCTGGTCCGTGCAGTAATGTTGAAACCTTGAAAGTGTAAGGTGAAGGTACATGTATGCATATTCTCTATAGTCAATACATAGAATATGCCCCACTGTTTGATCCGCCGACTCTTGTGATGCAACGTCACAACACGGGAATACCGTATTAATTTGAAGCGTAACTTGGATTTTCGAATCAGACCAAAAAAAGTATCTTGCACAACTAGGCCCCATGTGGGACCTGTGTACCAAATTTCAGAAAGATCCATGAAGTAGTTCCTGAGAATCCACGGTAACAATGTTTCAAGGGGAAATCCAATATGGCCACCTGGCGGCATTATTGGATATACGAATCGGACCAAAAAAGGTATCTTGTACAACTGGACCACAAGGGGAACATGTGTATCAAATTTGAGAAAGATTCATGCAGTACTTCCTGAGAAATCTCGATGAACAAAGTTTCATAGGGAAATCCAAGATGGCCACACTGGTGGCCATATTGGATTTTCGAATCGGACCGAAAAAGGTATCGTGCACAACTAGACCCCAAGGGGAACCTGTGTACCAAATTTGAGAAAGATCCAAAGAAACTTTCAATTAATTTTCTGGCTTATTGTAATGGTATTGCACATCTGTCTTGTATCACAATTAAAGTTTACCTAGCAGGTATTAGAATGGCATATATACAGGCTGGTTTCAGCAACCCCCTTTGTGACCCAAATGGTAACATCCACTCATGTCTAGCCCTGCTCAATAAGAGGGAGTCTTGAAATTGGTGCATATATGTACTGGGAACTGGCATAAGGCATTCCAAACAGAGAGGCATGGTGTGCCAAGTTGGAACTCTTAGGAACACCATGGCATATGTTTTGAAACTGGGCAGACAAAGGATGGCTTATGCCATATCATGCAGTGGCATGAGGGAAATGGCATATGCCATTCCAACTGGAACTCTAATACATCCAGATCAGAACACTACACTGGGCATTTGGATAACCATTTGGATAATGGCATATGCCATTCCTATCTAGGAACTCATGCCCTAATTTGATTTGTTCCATACTAGAAGCAGGAGTTTTCAGCTCCTTTACAGATCCGATGTTGAAAACAGTCTGTACTGTTGCTTTTTTGGGGGTTCTTACACTGTGGCGAGTTACATCAGGGAATACTTTCAGTGGATACATTTGTATCTCTACTCATTTTCTCATGTCCGATGTCATTTGGTGCGAAACGACAAAGCATTTCAGGTTAACACTTAAAGTATCAAAAATGGATCCATTTCAGAAAGGGGTGGCCATTCATTCATGTCTGACGGATCATGTGATTTGCTCAGTTAAGCTTCCAGATTGGAAGCAGTATTTGACTGTCAGGTGATCTACCAATGCTCAGTCGATCAATCTCTATTTGTGTCGAAAGCAACAACGATCCTAACACTACCATATTTCATAAATAAGCTGAAAGTTTTGCTACAGAGAATAGGTGTAGACACCGGTCAATCTAATAGACATAGTTTTCACGTAGGAAGTGCGACGACTGACAGTAGAGCAAAAGTAGAAGACCATCTTATATAAATTCTAGGTAGATGGAGCTCAGACTGCTATACTAGATATATGCGTACATTCGTAGATGTTATTGCAGCAGCTCCACGTGACATGTGCCAAACCATATAACCAACACCGTTGCTATCATACATGGGGTGACATCCTATCTTGCATAGGTATATGTGTATGGTCCTAGCATTTTGCTGTTGCTATTTTAATCTGGCTTACTTCTTTATATGAGCTACGTTTAAGTCGACATTCATATACATGTATGTGGTTCATTCTGCTAGTCACTGCTGAAGGGGTGGTTTGATTTTGGGGGTCGGCTTCGCGTAGTTCCACCTTTTGGGGAATTAGTGACGAGTTACTCTTTGACTGCTACGAGATAATATAGCCAGGCATGTTTTCTCTCATCAGCCCTGTGACTATTCAATAGGTTTAGTGTAGGCGACTGTTCAGGGGTACCACCCCCTGAAGCCAGAAGGCATCCTGATCTGCCTTGGCCTCAGAACACTTACGACTTATCTATATCTGTAGAGTAAGAAAGGAGCTATGTATAAATTCATAGTGTGAAGGATATATGAACATACAAATGAAGTGGTTTCCATGCCAGCCATGTGATCCATTGTTTATGTCCAGTGAGAGTTTTACCCATCTGTTGACCAGTCACTGGATCCCAGATGTTTATCTGTCAAAATAAAATCCATGAGAAAATTCTGGACACATGACAAGGAATCCAACAATTAGACAGCGGTTATCAATCAGTTATGTACTACTGGCTGATTATACAGTCAAGTAAATAGAGTGTGGTAAACCCTTTGATATGTCAATCTCAGAAGGTGAACTTTCCCACCATGAAATCATGGGGTGATCAAATTTATAAGTAAGTTGATAAAATGTCCAAATCCAAGCAGAAACCCATTTGTCTTTGTAATTTTAATGATTTCAGGAGGTAGTCAACTTTATTAGAAAAAAATGTTGTTGACTCACAAAATTTGAGGTGGGTGCATTTTTTTGAGGATTTACCTAGTAAATATTAACAGGGAATATCTTTCAAATCACAGAACATTTGGTATTATTCGAAATGTTAACAAGGAATGGTATACTTAAAATTATTTCTGACAGTGCGACGCTGCATATCTGAATTCAGTTATCATGGGAGCAGTCATCTTGAAATTTGACGCAGGTGTTTTCTCGAGCCATAGTTCACAGACCTGCTGTGGAGTGATCCAACTACTTTCCTATGGTAAACCAACAGGATTGTATCACCCGTTCATGGTTTACACATTAATATTATTTCTTTTATGATTAATTCAAAGAATAAATTTCCTTACATATGTACTACTATGTTATTTTGGCTGAGAGACCAAATCAATCCTCATACATGATCATCTGTACAGTCTGCAGCAAAATGTGCGAGATTGGACTGCGAGTTACTAAAAACCCAAAACAGTACAACAAGCGGATCGGATTGATGTCTAACTAGGCCTAATTTACAATGACACGAATCAATAACAAGAGCCCAAGGGGCTTCAATATACGCCCGTATATCTGGAATTACATTGGTTCAAATTTCAAGATTGTTTGATAGCCTTGATTCCAATTGATCTAGCAATCCAGAGAAAGGTCTACAATTTTTTGCTTATAAGAATGTAACATATATCACATCTTCTATTGAATGATAAACTAAAATGAGCTCAACTCTTGGTAACTAGTTGACCTTGAAGCAATAGCTTAGAGCTCACATATCCCACACTGAAATCGACAATAGTCAAACACAAGAAAATAGTAGTTTTCCTGCAAATGAATTCCTTTCAGATGAGAGAATTTTTCATGAAGGAAGAAGAAAGAGATGAAGTAAACCTTCGTCCTTGAGTTAATAAACAGGTGTGAAGTTCATAAAGGACTCCTCTCCCCGTTAAATTTGTAAATGTATGTTTTTTATTTCACAACAGTTTAACTAAATGAAGCGTTTCAAACATGGGAGACAACTCAACAGGACAATATCATATAAATGCAGGGGAAAGACTTTTGAATATTCCAACACATTTAGTCAGCTAAGCTTGATTCATTTTTGCGACCTAGACCTTTGACCTCATATGTATGGCTCCACTTTGCCATGCGAGTAAGGTATACTCAAAGTTTGGTACCAATCCATACCTTGAAACTAGAGCTATCGCATGGACAACAAATTTTAATGGATGAATGGACAGAACGCAACATCGCATTACACGACCTCATCTTCGACAGGCATATGTCAATGTGACTTTTAATGATTTCTGATTTTGGGGTCACAGTGACCTTGACCTCAATTTTGATACACAACACATTGTCTTCCCTCAATCTAACAATGCACACAAAAAATCATGATTTTTAATGATTTCCTGATATTGGGGTCACAGTGGCCTTGACCTTTGACCGTGACCTAAATTTTGGTACATGACAAACCGTCTCCCCTCAATTTCTCAATGGACACAAAAATTCATGATTTTTAACAATTTCACGATTTTGGGGTCACAGTGACCTTGACCTTTGACCTTGACCTACATTTTGGTATGTGACTCATCGTGTCCCCTTAATGTATCTACTGACACAAAAAATGTTATTTTTAATAATTTCCTAATTTTGGGGTCGGTGACCTTTGACCTTGACCTAATTTTTGGTACGCATCACTTCATTTCCGCCTATTGAACCCACTCACAAAAAATTAGAAATTTTTAACGATTTCCTGATTTTTTAATCACACTGACCTTTGACCTCTGACCTTGACCTACATTTAATATGCAACACATCGTTCCACCCCTAGGGCATCCCACTCACCAAAAATTAGAACTTTAGATAGAAAACTGTCAACGATCAATGATTTCCTGATTTTTGGCAACAGTGACCTTTGACCTCTGACCTCGACCTCAATTTTAGTACGCGACACATCGTCTCCACCTGGCGTATCCACTCACAAAAAATTGCAACTGTGGATAGAAAACGTTCAGAGATATAGACCGGACACGAACACTTCAGTGATTTCCTGTTTTTTTAGGCCAGTGACCTTTGACCTGTGACCTTGACCTTCATTTTGGTACGCGACACATCGTCTCCCCGTAGGGTATCCACTCACCAGAAATTGGAGCTGTGGATAGGAAACTGTCCCAGATATAGACCGGACACGAGAACCGGACAGACGGACAGACGGACGGAAACCGCCATACCATAATACGACCGCCTTTTGGGCGGGCGTATAAAAAAGTAGTGACCTGATGATGGGTCCCATATAATGACAACACAAACTTTTAAATCAGGCTACATGTATGTGAGTCACTTAATACATCTACCAGGGTCCTAGTTTGACATATGCTTCATGTGCGCATTTTTCCAGCAGGCACTGAACTTCCGGCTAACATCACAATTTTCATTGCACGAACTACATTGATCAAACCCTTAATGAAAACAAACAAATCAACGTTTTTTTCCAAATCATAATGGTGCATCATGACCTGTATCATCAGTTGCACGCGTAATCGACTTGTAATTCGCAGAGTATACATCTACCAAAATTTGCTGCCGGCATTTGATGCATCTGCATTAACAAGTTTTCTTGTAATGCTGAATAACTGGTAATATTGCTTTGTAGTTATTCAGTTAAGCTTTATTATCGTTGCAATGACCAACTCACCTGACTGTTTTTACAACCTGAGGCGAGCTTTTGACCATTTGGAGACCAGGCTATACATAGTATCCAGTGTCTGTGAGCTGAAGGAAGCAAACAATCATCAATAAACACAGCCTTCATCAATACTGGATAACAGGGCCAGGATTCATATGTATAAGAATACAGGATAGTCTGCTCAACACGTGACGGTGCAAAACTATATAACTACAGGATAACAAGGCTAGAGTCCAGGTACTATTACAGAATAGTCTGCTCATCAAGGTGCATAACTCCATATCTACAGGATAACAAGGCCAACGTACAGGTAAGAATACAGGATGGTCTGCTCATCATGGTGCATAACTCCATAACTACAGAATAACAAAGCCAGGGTACAGGTAAGAATACAGGATAGTCTGCTCATCATGGTGTATAACTCTATAACTACAGGATAACAAGGCCAGGGTACAGGTAAGAATACAGGATAGTCTGCTCATCATGGTGCATAACTCTATAACTACAGGATAACAAGGCCAGGGTACAGGTAAGAATACAGGATAGTCTGCTCATCATGGTGTATAACTCTATAACTACAGGATAACAAGGCCAACGTACAGGTAAGAATACAGGATAGTCTGCTCATCATGGTGTATAACTCTATAACTACAGGATAACAAGGCCAGCGTACAGGATGGTTGGTTGTTTGAAGTTTAACGTCGCACCTAACCATTTTGGTCACACGGCGACGATGCCCCAAACAAACATACCCTAACAAAACCCTAACCCTAACAAAAGCTAACCAATACTACAAAAAAAATTGAATTTCGAACAGGAAAGGATAATGTGCTCATCATGGTGCATAACTCCTTAACCACATGTACAGGATAACAAGGCCAGGGTATAGGCAGAAAAAAGATAGTCCGCTCATCACGGTGCATAACTCCCTAACTACAGGATAACAAGGCAGGGTACAGGTAAGAATACAGGATGGTCTGCTCATCAAGGTGCATAACTCCATAACTACAGGATAACAAGGCAGGGTACAGGTAAGAATACAGGATAGTCTGCTCATCAAGGTGCATAACTCCATAACTACAGGATAACAAGGCAGGGTACAGGTAAGAATACAGGATGGTCTGCTCATCAAGGTGCATAACTCCATAACTACAGGATAACAAGGCAGGGTACAGGTAAGAATACAGGATGGTCTGCTCATCAAGGTGCATAACTCCATAACTACAGGATAACAAGGCAGGGTACAGGTAAGAATACAGGATGGTCTGCTCATCATGGTGCATAACTCCATAACTACAGGATAACAAGACCAGGGTACAGGTAAGAATACAGGATAGTCTGCTCATCATGGTGTATAACTCTATAACTACAGGATAACAAGGCCAGGGTACAGGAAAGGATAATGTGCTCATCATGGTGCATAACTCCTTAACCACATGTACAGGATAACAAGGCCAGGGTATAGGCAGAACATGAATTGCAGGCAAGCACCTAAAAGGTGCGTGGACCCCTCAGCCTGTTTTTTTTCAGTCAAGTAGGATCAGGGCTGCATCTAGAGCCAATTTAGTTTCAGAAAACATATGGGCGCCCAAAACTCAAATGAAACAAAAAACGAAAGTGTTGTTGTTGTTCAATTTGAAAGAATTTCTGAAGGAAATACTCCTAGAAAAGCTTCTGGGAGCCTCAATATCGATCTGATTGCATAGCTGTGTATTGAATTTCATGTTAATAAACCTCTGTTTTGTGATTGATCACAGGCTCTTTGCGCCGAAATTCACTTAAAAAAATTGGACCCTCAATAATGAATTAAGAAAAGGAACTGGGAGTTTGGGATCGGAATCTGCAAAAAATCCTTGGATACCGTATATAACAGACTTTGGTTTCACGTGAGTGGTGTGCTGGGATTACAGCATGCAAGAAAGTGTAGCTCTATCAGTGGCAACTTATGCAGTGCACAAGTGTGATAACAAGTAAACACACTGATTGACACAGGCCCACCCTTATCATTATTTGGGGGGGGGGGGGCATAAGCTCCAGGTATGCAAACTGGTTCAAAATTGCCCCGAGTCAGGCTAAAAATGGGTTCTCCTAATCACTCGTTTTAAATAATTTCCAAGGTACAGTAACATGTTTGGTGACAAAAATTGAAGCATTATGATGTACCAGTTGAATGTGTGGACACAAATATGGTTCATGCAAAAGTTTTAGGATAAATCATATGATGTAGAATAGAATGATTTAATAGCAAAATTAAAGAAAAATGTTGTCCTTCATTGAATGAGAATCTTGAATGGACCAGGCTTTCTTGTATCAGGGAACCTTTAAAATTCACACTGAAACATGCAACCATGGGTTCCCAATGGGCATAGATAACAGTGCAAAAGCCAAGCCATCAATAAATAATAATAAAAAAATAAATTAAAAATTATGAAATCATCACAGCCATCTGAAAATCTAATCATTTCATCAGTCAACATTCAGGAAGCTCTCACCAAAGTTTTGTCAGGCCCGACTTGATAGATCTGCAGATATTCAGCGGACAAGAGCATGTTGATGGGCATAGATAACAGTGCAAAAGCTGAGCAATCAATAAATAATAAAAAAAAAATTAAAAATCATGAAATCATCATAGCCATCTGTAAATCTAATCATTTCATCAGTCAACATTCAGGAAGCTCTCACCAAAGTTTGGTCAGGCCCGACTTCATAGATCTGCAGATATTCAGCGGACAAGAACATGTTGACGGACGGACGGACGGACGGACGCTAGGACGGACGGACGTACGTACATGGCAACGACAAGACCCCACAGCCCTATGGGCTGAGGGGTAAAAAAAAGATAGTCCGCTCATCACGGTGCATAACTCCCTAACTACAGGATAACAAGGCAGGGTACAGGTAAGAATACAGGATGGTCTGCTCATCAAGGTGCATAACTCCATAACTACAGGATAACAAGGCAGGGTACAGGTAAGAATACAGGATGGTCTGCTCATCATGGTGTATAACTCTGTAACTACAGGATAACAAGGCCAGGGTACAGGTAAGAATACAGGATAGTCTGCTCATCATGGTGTATAACTCTATAACTACAGGATAACAAGGCCAGGGTACAGGAAAGGATAATGTGCTCATCATGGTGCATAACTCCTTAACCACATGTACAGGGTGCACTCCGGAGATTCTTTTATTCGGCATGGAATAGACTATGGGTCCGTTTTTAGGCCACCAGTTGTCGCAAAACCTTCAACCCAAATCACTTATATATACATGTATATATTTTCTGAAAGAGCATGATGAAACTATTATTTTAAGATATAACACTGCTATGTTATAGAAAAATTTAACTCGAACATTCTCCTCCATGCTTGCTTCATTTTTCCTAGAAAACCCCTTACAAAATGTCGAAAAATGGTCATATTCGGCTCAATTTCCAGAAAAATCTGAAAAAGAGCGATTTCAATTAAACTTCTTACTCACGTTCCCTGGTCCGGTCTCAACTTAAAAAGGCAAAAAAAGGGGGTGTAACCTAACCGTTTTTTGTCAGATTTTCTTCCCGTAAATGAGTCCCGATTTTTAGGCACACCCAAGGGGCATAACTGAGGCAGGACAAACTTTACTCCATGATCCCGATCAGCGTGTAGACGAAGCCAGCACTCGATTTGTACGTACTCGTTTGCAGCGTTGATAATGCTGAATAGGATGGCATTATAGATATAAGCTATTAAGAAGACAAGAAGAATTATGATGTAGCAGAACAAGGGCAGTCTATCGTATTATGAAATTAGAGAGGGGCCATTACTACGAAACTGCGGAGGGCCACCTTAAGGGGCAGGATGTTTTTTACGAAATTAATTATTCACATGTATCGTAATCTCAGAGTGTTTGCGAGTATGGCGGTATACAACACTTGCCAGTTATACATATTATTTTGGGAAATCCGACCGATAACTTTCCCCCTACCCCATCTTTGTTTTGATCAATTTTGCCAATTCTAGCAGGATTTTCGAGAACAAAACTCAAAATTAACCTATTTCTTCTTAATAATGGTCATCCATTCGGCAATATGAAGGCCGTGGTTACTTTTCCGCTTTCCAATGATAGCAGAAACGCGGGAAAATGCAAATAAGCGATGTAACCAAGTCAAATTATTGGTAATTTTGCACTCAATTTTCTCTTAGAAACATGGGAAATACTTCAGAAACTTGAGAAATAATTTGTAAAACCATAATAATATACATCCATTCCATCCTTTATGGACTGTAAATGGGTTCTCTTGTAAAGAAAATTTACACTGGCAAATTTATATCATTCTGATAGGACCTCGTTCTGCCATAATATCCACCGAAATCTCAGTCCAGGGGGAGATAACTCCTGTATGGAATACAGTATGCAGTAACCTCAATTGTATACTAATGGACACACTGTGGATTATTTTAATCGAACTCCTGGTCTTCTTTCCACCTGCTTCCGAAAATAGCGCTTCAGGTATAACTAGGCAGTCAAAATTAAACAATCTGGCGTAATGATACATCTCCGCTCCGTAACGGAGTCTACATTAAGATAATGCATAGACTCCACTATTATGCCTTAAGGGTGCACTCCGGAGATTCTTTTATTCGGCATGGAATAGACTATGGGTCCGTTTTTAGGCCACCAGTTGTCGCAAAACCTTCAACCCAAATCACTTATATATACATGTATATATTTTCTGAAAGAGCATGATGAAACTATTATTTTAAGATATAACACTGCTATGTTATAGAAAAATTTAACTCGAACATTCTCCTCCATGCTTGCTTCATTTTTCCTAGAAAACCCCTTAAAAATGTCGAAAAATGGTCAAATTCGGCTCAATTTCCAGAAAAATCTGTAAGAGCGATTTCAATTAAACTTCTTACTCACGTTCCCTGGTCCGGTCTCAACTTAAAAAGGCAAAAAAAAGGGGATATTAACCTAACCGTTTTTTGTCAGATTTTCTTCCCGTAAATGAGTCCCGATTTTTAGTCACACCCAAGGGGCATAACTGAGGCAGGACAAACTTTACTCCATGATCCCGATCAGCGTGTAGACGAAGCCAGCACTCGATTTGTACGTACTCGTTTGCAGCGTTGATAATGCTGAATAGGATGGCATTATAGATATAAGCTATTAAGAAGACAAGAAGAATTATGATGTAGCAGAACAAGGGCAGTCTATCGTATTATGAAATTAGAGAGGGGCCATTACTACGAAACTGCGGAGGGCCACCACAGGATAACAAGGCCAGGGTATAGGCAGAAAAAAAAGATAGTCCGCTCATCACGGTGCATAACTCCCTAACTACAGGATAACAAGGCAGGGTACAGGTAAGAATACAGGATGGTCTGCTCATCAAGGTGCATAACTCCATAACTACAGGATAACAAGGCAGGGTACAGGTAAGAATACAGGATGGTCTGCTCATCAAGGTGCATAACTCCATAACTACAAGATAACAAAGCCAGGGTACAGGTAAGAATACAGGATAGTCTGCTCATCATGGTGTATAACTCTAACTACAGGATAACAAGGCCAGGGTACAGGTAAGGAAACAGGATAATCTGTTCATCACAGTGCATAACTCCATAACTACAGGATAACAAGGTGAGGGAACAGGTTAAAATACATGATAGTCAGCTCATAACAGTGCTCAACTCCATAACTACAGGATAACAAGGTGAGGGAACAGGTTAGAATACAGGATAGTCTGATCTCCACTGTGCTTAACTTCATAACTACAGTTCTAATAACAAGACCACAGTACAGTTAAGAATTAAAAGGATAGTTTGCTCATCATGATGCATACCTACAGCATAGCAAGGTGAAGGTACAGGTAAGAATACAGGATAGTCTGCTCATCACAGTGCATAACTCCATAACTACAGGCTAACAAGGCTAGGGTACAGGTAAGAATACAGGTTAATGTGCTCATCACAGTGCAAAACTACATAACTACAGGATAACAAGCCCACGGTACAGGTAAGAGTTGGTCTGCTCATCATGGTGCATAACTCCATGTCTACAGAATAACAAGGCCAGGGTAAAGGTAGGCATACAGAATAATCAGCTCACCATGGTGCTTAACTCCTTAACTAGAGGATAACAAGGCCAGGGTACAGGTAAGAATACAGGATAATCAGCTCATCACAGTACATAACTCCATAAATACAGGATAACAAGGCCAGGGTAAAGGTAAGACTAAAGAATAACCTGCTCACCTAAGTGTACAACTCCTTAACTAGAGGATAACAAGGCCAGGGTACAGGTAAGTATACAAAATAATCTGCTCATCATGGTTCAAAACTCCATACATGTAACTACAGGATAACAAGACCAGGTCATCACAGAACATAACTCCAGATACACAAGGCGAGGGTACAGTACAAGAATACAGAATATTCTGCTCATGACAGTGCATAACTCCATAATTACAGGATAAGGCCAAGTACAGATAAGAATACTATAGGATATTCTGCTCACCACAGTGCATAACTCCATAACTACAGGATAATAATGTGAGAGTACAGGTAAGAATACAGGATAGTCTGATCACCACCGTGCTTAACTCCATAACTACAGGATATGGGTACTAATACAGGATAGTCTGCTCATCACTGTACATAACTCCATATCTACAGGATAATAAGGCCTGGGTACAATTAAGAATACAGGATAGTCTGCTCATCATGGTGCGTAACTCCATAACTGCAGAACAAGGCTAGGGTACAGGCAAGAATACAGGATAGTCTGCTCATCATGGTGCATAACTCCATAACTACAGGATAACAAGACCAGGGTACAGGTAAGAATACAGGATAATCTGCTCATCACAGTACATAACTGCATAACTACAGGATAACAAGGCCAGGGTACAGGAAAGAATACAGGATAATGTGCTCATCATGATGCATAACTCCTTAACCACATGTACAGGATAACAAAGCCAGGGTATAGGCAGAAAAAAAGGATAGTCTGCTCATCATGGTGCATAACTCCATAACTGCAGGACAACAAGGGCAGCGTACAGGTAAGAATACAGGATAGTCAGCTCATCACAGTGCATAACTCCATAACTACAGGATAACAAGGCGAGGGAACAGGTTAGAATACAGGATAGTCTGATCTCCACTGTGCTTAACTTCATAACTACAGAATAACAAGACCACAGTACAGGTAAGAATTAAAAGGATAGTCTGCTCATCATGATGCATACCTACAGGATAGCAAGGCGAAGGTACAGGTAAGAATACATGATAGTCTGCTCATCACAGTGCATAACTCCATAACTACAGGATAACAAGGCTAGGGTACAGGTAAGAATACAGGTTAATGTGCTCATCACAGTGCAAAACTACATAACTACAGGATAACAAGACCAGGGTACAGGTAAGAGTTGGTCTGCTCATCATGGTGCATAACTCCATGTCTACAGAATAACAAGGCCAGGGTAAAGGTAGGCATACAGAATAATCAGCTGACCATGGTGCTTAACTCCTTAACTAGAGGATAACAAGGCCAGGGTACAGGTAAGAATACAGGATAATCTGCTTATCACAGTACATAACTCCATAAATACAAGATAACAAGGCCAGGGTAAAGGCAAGAATAAAGAATAACCTGCTCACCACAGTGCATAACTCCTTAACTAGAGGATAACAAAGCTAGGGTACAGGCAAGAATACAGGATAGTCTGCTCATCATGGTGCATAACTCCATAACTGCAGGACAACAAGGCCAGCGTACAGGTAAGAATACAGGATAGTCAGCTCATCACAGTGCATAACTCCATAACTACAGGATAACAAGGTGAGGGAACAGATTAGAATACAGGATAGTCTGATCATCACTGTGCCTAACTTCATAAGTACAGAATAAAAAGACCACAGTACAGGTAAAAATTAAAAGGATAGTCTGCTCATCACGGTGCAGAACTCCATAACTACAGATTAACAGGGTTAGGGCACAGGTAAGAATAGAGGATAGTCTGCTCATCATGTTGCATAACTACAGGATAGCAAGGCCAGGGTACAAGAAAGAATACAGGATAATCTGCTCATCACGGTGCAGAACTCCATAACTACAGATTAACAAGGTCAGGGCACAGGTAAGAATAGAGGATAGTCTGCTCATCATGTTGCATATCTCCTTAACTACAGATTAACAAGACCAAGTACAGGTAAGTATACAGGTTAGTCTGCTCATCACTGCACATAACTCCATATCTACAGGATAAAAAGGCCTGGGTACAGGTATTAATACAAGATAGGCTGGCCATCACAGTGCATAACTCCATAACTATACAGGATAACAAGGCCAGGGTACAGGTAAGAATACAGGGTAGTCTGCTCATCAAGGTGTATAACCCCATAACTAGAGGATAACAAGGCCAGGGTACAGGTAAGAATACAGAATAATCTGCTCATCACAGTACATAACTCCATAACTACAGGATAACAAGGCCAGGGTAAAGGTAGGAATACAGAATAATCTGCTCACCATGGTGCTTAACTCCTTAACTAGAGGATAACAAGGCTAGGGTACAGGTAAGAATACAGAATAATCTGCTCATCACAGTACATACCTCCATAACTACAGGATAACAAGGCCAGGGTAAAGGTAAGAATACAGAATAACCTGCTCACCTAAGTGCATAACTCCTTAACTAGAGGATAACAAGGCCAGGGTACAGGTAAGTATACAAGATATTCTGCTCATCATGGTTCAAAACTCCATACATGTAACTACAGGATAACAAGACCAGGTCATCACAGAACATAACTCCAGATACACAAGGCGAGGGTACAGTACAAGAATACAGAATAATCTGCTCATCACAGTGTATAACTCAATAATTACAGGATAAGGCCAAGTACAGATAAGAATACTATAGGATATTCTGCTCACCACAGTGCATAACTCCATAACTACAGGATAATAATGTGAGAGTACAGGTAAGAATACAGGATAGTCTGATCACCACCGTGCTTAACTCCATAACTACAGGATATGGGTACTACATGTAATACAGGATAGTCTGCTCATCACTGTACATAACTCCATATCTACAGGATAAGAAGGCCTGGGTACAATTAAGAATACAGGATAGTCTGCTCATCATGGTGCGTAACTCCATAACTGCAGAACAAGGCTAGGGTACAGGCAAGAATACAGGATAGTCTGCTCATCATGGTGCATTACTCCATAACTACAGGATAACAAGACCAGGGTACAGGTAAGAATACAGGATAGTCTGCTCATCATGGTGCGTAACTCCATAACTGCAGAACAAGGCTAGGGTACAGGCAAGAATACAGGATAGTCTGCTCATCATGGTGCATTACTCCATAACTACAGGATAACAAGACCAGGGTACAGGTAAGAATACAGGATAATCTGCTCATCACAGTACATAACTGCATAACTACAGGATAACAAGGCCAGGGTACAGGAAAGAATACAGGATAATGTGCTCATCATGATGCATAACTCCTTAACCACATGTACAGGATAACAAAGCCAGGGTATAGGCAGAAAAAAAGGATAGTCTGCTCATCATGGTGCATAACTCCATAACTGCAGGACAACAAGGCCAGCGTACAGGTAAGAATACAGGATAATCAGCTCATCACAGTGCATAACTCCATAACTACAGGATAACAAGGTGAGGGAACAGATTAGAATACAGGATAGTCTGATCATCACTGTGCCTAACTTCATAAGTACAGAATAAAAAGACCACAGTACAGGTAAGAATTAAAAGGATAGTCTGCTCATCACGGTGCAGAACTCCATAACTACAGATTAACAAGGTCAGGGCACAGGTAAGAATAGAGGATAGTCTGCTCATCATGTTGCATATCTCCTTAACTACAGATTAACAAGACCAAGTACAGGTAAGAATACTGGTTAGTCTGCTCATCACTGCACATAACTCCATATCTACAGGATAAAAGGCCTGGGTACAGGTATTAATACAAGATAGGCTGGCCATCACAGTGCATAACTCCATAACTAGAGGATAACAAGGCCAGGGTACAGATAAGAATAAAGGGTAGTCTGCTCATCAAGGTGTATAACTCCATAACTAGAGGATAACAAGGCCAGGGTACAGGTAAGAATACAGAATAATCTGCTCATCACAGTACATAACTCCATAACTACAGGATAACAAGGCCAGGGTAAAGGTAAGAATACAGAATAACCTGCTCACCTAAGTGCATAACTCCTTAACTAGAGGATAACAAGGCCAGGGTACAGGTAAGTATACAAGATAATCTGCTCATCATGGTTCAAAACTCCATACATGTAACTACAGGATAACAAGACCAGGTCATCACAGAACATAACTCCAGATACACAAGGCGAGGGTACAGTACAAGAATACAGAATAATCTGCTCATCACAGTGCATAACTCAATAATTACAGGATAAGGCCAAGTACAGATAAGAATACTATAGGATATTCTGCTCATCACAGTGTATAATTCCATAACTAAAGGATAACAATGTGAGGGTACAGGTAAGAATACAGGATAGTCTGATCCCCACAGTGCCCAACTCCAAACTACAGGATACGGGTACTAATACACGACAGTCTGCTCATCACAGTGCATAACTCCATAACTACAGGATAATAAGGCCAGGGTACGATTAAGAATACAGGATAGTCTGTTCATCACGGTGCATAACTCCATAACTGTAGAACAACAAGGCTACGGTACAGGCAAGAATACAGAATAACCTGCTCACCGAAGTGCATAACTCCTTAACTAGAGGATAACAAGGCCAGGGTACAGGTAAGTATACAAGATAATCTGCTCATCATGGTTCAAAACTCCATACATGTAACTACAGGATAACAAGACCAGGTCATCACAGAACATAACTCCAGATACACAAGGCGAGGGTACAGTACAAGAATACAGAATAATCTGCTCATCACAGTGCATAACTCAATAATTACAGGATAACAAGGTGAGAGAGCAGGTTAGAATACAGGATAGTCTGCTCATCACGGTGCATAACTCCAGGACAACAAGGCCAGGGTACAGGTAAGAATACAGGATAGTCAGATCATCACAGTGCATAACTCCATAACTACAGGATAACAAGACCAGGGTACAGGTAAGAGTTGGTCTGCTCATCATGGTGCATAACTCCATGTCTACAGAATAACAAGGCCAGGGTAAAGGTAGGAATACAGAATAATCTGCTCACCATGGTGCTGAACTCTTTAACTAGAGGATAACAAGGCCAGGGTACAGGTAAGAATACAGAATAATCTGCTCATCACAGTACATAACTCCATAACTACAGGATAACAAGGCCAGGGTAAAGGTAAGAATACAGAATAACTTCCTCACCACAGTGCATAACTCCTTAACTAGAGGATAACAAGGCCAGGGTACAGGTAAGTATACAAGATAATCTGCTCATCATGGTTCAAAACTCCATACATGTAACTACAGGATAACAACACCGGGTCATCACAGGACATAACTCCAGATACACAAGATGAAGGTAAGAATACAGAATAATCTGCTCATCACAGTGCATAACTCCATAATTACAGGATAAGGCCAAGTACAGATAAGAATACTACAGGATATTCTGTTCATCACAGTGCATAACTCCATAGCTACAGGATAACAATGTGAGGGTACAGGTAAGAATACAGGACAGTCTGCTCATCACTGTACATAACTCCATATCTACAGGATAACAAGGCCTGGGTACAATTAAGAATACAGGATAGTCTGCTCATCCTGGTGCATAACTCCATAACTACAGGATAACAAGACCAGGGTACAGGTAAGAATACAGGATAATCTGCTTATCACAGTACATAACTCCATAACTACAGGATAACAAGGCCAGGGTACAGGAAAGAATACAGGATAATGTGCTGATCATGGTGCATAACTCCTGAACCACATGTACAGGATAACAAGGCCAGGGTATAGGCAGAAAAAAAGGATAGTCTGCTAATCACGGTGCATAACTCCATAACTGCAGGGCAACAAGGCCAGGGTACAGGTAAGAATACAGGATAGTCAGCTCATCACAGTGCATAACTCCATAACTACAGAATAACAAGGTGAGGGAACAGGATAGAATACAGGATAGTCTGATCATCACTGTGCTTAACTTCATAACTACAGAATAACAAGACCACGGTACAGGTAAGAATTAAAAGGATAGTCTGCTCATCATGATGCATAACTACAGGACAGCAAGGCGAAGGTACAGGTAAGAATACAGGATAGTGTCCTCATCACAGTGCAGAACTCCATAACTACAGATTAACAAGGTCAGGGCACAGGTAAGAATAGAGGATAGTCTCCTCATCATGTTGCATATCTCCTTAACTACAGATTAACAAGGCCAGAGTGCAGGTAAGAATACAGGATAGTCTGCTCATCAAAGTGCTTAACTCCATAACTACAGGATAACAACACCAGGGTACAGGTAAGAATACAGGATAGTCTGCTCATCACGGTGCATAACTCCATAACTACAGGGTAACAAGGCCAGGCCATAGCAGGTAAGAATACAGGATAGTCTGCTCATCACAGTGCATAACTCCATATCTACAGGATAGTCTGCTCATCACGGTGCATAACTCCATAACTACAGGATAACAAGGCCAGGGTACAGGTAAGAATACAGGATAGCCTGCTCATCACGGTGCATAACTCCATAAGTACAGGACAGCAAGGCCAGGGAACAGGTAAGAATACAGGATAGTCTGCTTATCCCGGTGCAGAACTCCATAACTACAGATTAACAAGGTCATGGCACAGGTAAGAATAGAGGATAGTCTGCTCATCATGTTGCATATCTCCTTAACTACAGATTAACAAGGCCAGAGTGCAGGTAAGCATACAGGATTGTCTGCTCATCAAGGTGCATAACTCCATAACTACAGGATAACAATGCCAGGGTACAGGTAAGAATACAGGATAGTCTGCTCATCATAACTCCAAAACTACAGTATAACAAGGCCTGGGTACAATTAAGAGTACAGGATGGTCTGCTCATCATGGTGCATAACTCCATAAATATACGATAACAAGAACAAGTGCAGGTAAGAATACAGGATAGTCTGCTCATCACGGCACATTTATCCACAACTACAGATAAACAAGGCCAAGGCACAGGTAAGAATACAGGAAAATCTGCTCATCACAGTACATAACTCCATAACTACAGGATAATAAGGCCAAGTACAGGTAAGAATACAGGATAGTCTGCTCATCACGATGCATAGCTCCATAACTACTGTATAACAAGGCCTGGGTACAATTAAGAATATAAGATAGTCTGTTCATCATGGTGCATAACTCCATAATTACAGGATAACAAGGCCAAGTACGAACTCGTAAGAATACATGATAGTCTGCTTATCATGGTACATAACTCCATACCTACAGGATAACAAGGCCAAATACGGGTAAGAATACAGGATAGTCTGATCACCATGGTGCTTAACTCCTTAACTAGAGGATAACAGCGCCAGGGTACAGGTAAGAATACAGGATAGTCTGATCACCACAGTGCTTAACTCCATAACTACAGGATACGGATACGGATACTACAGGATAGTCTGCTCATCACTGTACATAACTTCATAACTACAGGATAACAAGGCCTGGGTACAGGTATACAAGATAGCTGGCCATCACAGTGCATAACTCCATAACTACAGGATAACAAGGCCAGGGTACACGAAAGAATACAGGATAATGTGCTCATCATGGTGGACGGACAAACAGACAGACGGACAAGCCGATTCCAGTATACCCCCCCTAACTTCGTTATACCCCCCCTAACTTCGTTGCGGGGGGTATAACAAGGTGATGGTACAGGTAAGAATACAGGATAGTCTGATCATCACTGTGCTTAACTTCATAACTACTGGATAACAAGACCAGGGTACAGGTAAGAATACAGGATAGTCTGATCATCACTGTGCTTAACTTCATAAGTACTGGATAACAAGACCAGGGTACAGGTAAGAATTAAAAGGATAGTCTGCTCATCATGTTGCATAACTCCTTAACTACAGATTAACAAGGCCAGGGTGCAGGTAAGAATACAGGGTAGTCTGCTCATCACGGTGCATAACTTCATAACTACAGAATAACAAGGCCTGGGTACAATTAAGAATACAGGATAGTCTGATCACCATGGTGCTTAACTCCTTAACTAGAGGATAACAGCGCCAGGGTACAGGTAAGAATACAGGATAGTCTGCTCATCACGGTGCATAACTCCATAACTACAGAATAACAAGGCCTGGGTACAATTAAGAATACAGGATAGTCTGATCACCATGGTGCTTAACTCCTTAACTAGAGGATAACAGCGCCAGGGTACAGGTAAGAATACAGGATAGTCTGCTCATCACGATGCATAGCTCCATAACTACTGTATAACAAGGCCAGGGTAAAGGTAAGAATACAGAATAACTTCCTCACCACAGTGCATAACTCCTTAACTAGAGGATAACAAGGCCAGGGTACAGGTAAGTATACAAGATAATCTGCTCATCATGGTTCAAAACTCCATACATGTAACTACAGGATAACAAGACCAGGTCATCACAGAACATAACTCCATATCTACAGGATAACAAGGCCTGGGTACAATTAAGAATACAGGATAGTCTGCTCATCATGGTGCATAACTCCATAACTACAGAATAATAAGGCCAAGTACAGGTAAGAATACAGGATAGTCTGCTCATCACTGTACATAACTCCATATCTACAGGATAAGAAGGCCTGGGTACAATTAAGAATACAGGACAGTCTGCTCATCATGGTGCATAACTCCATAACTACACGATAACGAGGTCAAGTACGGGTAAGAATACATGATAATCTGCTTATCACGGTACATAACTCCATACCTACAGGATAACAAGGCCAAGTACGGGTAAGAACACAGGACAGTCTGCTCAACACGTTGCATAACTACAGGATAACAAGGTCAGGGTGCAGGTAAGAATACAGGATAGTCTGCTCATCACAGTGCATAACTACAGGATAACAAGGTGAGGGTACAGGTAAGAATACAGGATAGTCTGATCACCACAGTGCTTAAATCCATAACTACAGGATAACTAGAGCATAGTCTGAGGGATGCACACATTTGATCAAAATGATCAGTAAGGCTGCTTACAAGATACCCCCCGTAAGGGCATAGATACATGGGGGTGGTTAACGTTTCACGAGTAAGCTGAATGGGATTGTGACAGTGGAAATCATCAGTAAGCATGCTTACAAGATACCCCCCGGATGCACATTTGATAGGAATTGACGAGTATTTGTAGAGGAATATAAGTATACATGTTATGAGTGGCGGCACAGTATGTAACTAGTTGACAATGAGACCTCGCTCGGTTGGAGTGCGGTTAACGGATTGTCTATGCATGTGTCGTGACGATACTCAGATGAGTTTAATGGATTGTTCAGAAAATTGATGTTAATAATGATTGTTGAGAATGGGGTTATGCAGGCATATTGTGTTTTACCTAACTGTTGTTACCACTAGAACCGTGTAGACTTGAAATGGGCTGTTGCAACAGATAGGCGAATTTCTGTCATCTGGATAACCATATTGAAGAGGAAAAGGAAGTAAATGGGAAGTGAAATATTAAACTTACTACCTGTAGACGCATATGCAACATCCTGAGCTAGGTCTCATGGTATGGCAGCTACATACAAAATTTGAGAAGGATCTAATCACCCGTTGTCAAGTTATGCTCCAGAAATGGAATGTTACGGACCAACTGAGAAAATTCTGCCCATAGGTGGCGCCACCTGTAGACGCACATGCGCCAAACGCAATCCCAAGCAAGGTCTCATGGTAAGGTAGCTACATACCAAATCTGAGAGGAATCCAATTAGCTGTTGTCAAGTTATGCTCCGGAAACGAAATGTTACGGACCGACAAGAAAAAGTTTTGACCCTAGGTGGCGCCACCTGTAGATGCACATGCGCCAAACGCAATCCCAAGCGAGGTCTCATGGTAAGGTAGCTACATACCAAATTTGGGAGGAATCCAAGTAGCGGTTGTCAAGTTATGCTCCGGAAACGAAATGTTACGAACTGACTTGAGAAACTTTTGACCCTAGGTGGCGCCACCTGTAGACGCACATGCGCCAAACGCAATCCCAAGCGAGGTCTCATGGTATGGCAGCTGCATACCAAATTTGAAAGGAATCCAAGTAGCGGTTGTCAAGTTATGCTCCGGAAACGAAATGTTACGGACTGACATGAGAAACTTTTGACCATAGGTGGCGCCACCTGTAGACGCACATGCGCCAAACGCAATCCCAAGCGAGGTCTCATGGTAAGGTAGCTACATACCAAATTTGAGAGGAATCCAAGTAGCGGTTGTCAAGTTATGCTCCGGAAACGAAATGTTACGGAATGACCCTAGGTGGCGCCACCTGTAGACGCACATGCGCCAAACGCAATCCCAAGCAAGGTCTCATGGTATGGTAGCTGCATATCAAATTTGAGAGGAATCCAACTGGCGGTTGTCAAGTTATGCCCGGAAACGAAATGTTACGAACTGACTCGAGAAACTTTTGACCCTAGGTGGCGCCACCTGTAGACGCACATGCGCCAAACGCAATCCCAAGCGAGGTCTCATGGTATGGCAGCTGCATACCAAATTTGAAAGGAATCCAAGTAGCGGTTGTCAAGTTATGCTCCGGAAACGAAATGTTACGGACTGACATGAGAAACTTTTGACCATAGGTGGCGCCACCTGTAGACGCACATGCGCCAAACGCAATCCCAAGCGAGGTCTCATGGTAAGGTAGCTACATACCAAATTTGAGAGGAATCCAAGTAGCGGTTGTCAAGTTATGCTCCGGAAACGAAATGTTACGGAATGATCCTAGGTGGCGCCACCTGTAGACGCACATGCGCCAAACGCAATCCCAAGCAAGGTCTCATGGTATGGTAGCTGCATACCAAATTTGAGAGGAATCCAACTGGCGGTTGTCAAGTTATGCTCTGGAAACGAAATGTTACGGACGGACAGACAGACGGACGGACAGACGGACGGACGGACGGACGGACAAGCTGAAACCAGTATACGCCCCCTACACTACGTGTCGGGGGGTATAACAAGGGCAGGGTACAATTAAGAATACAGGATAGTCTTCTCGCCTTGGTGCATAACTCCATAACTACACGATAACAAGACCAAGTGCAGGTAAGAATACAGGATAGTATGATCACCACAGTGCTTAACTCCATAACTACAGGATAACAAGGGCAGGGTACAATTAAGAACACAGGATAGTCTTCTCGCCTTGGTGCATAACTCCATAACTACACGATAACAAGACCAAGTATACAGGTAAGAATACAGGATAGTATGATCACCACAGTGCTTAACTCCATAACTACAGGATAACAAGGGCAGGGTACAATTAAGAATACAGGATAGTCTTCTCGCCTTGGTGCATAACTCCATAACTACACGATAACAAGACCAAGTGCAGGTAAGAATACAGGATAGTCTGCTCATCACAGCACATTTATTCACAACTAGACAAACAAGGCCAGGGTACAGGTAAGAAAAGAGGAAAATCTGCTCATCAGAGTACATAACTTCATAACTACAGGATAACAAGGCCAGGGCCTGAATTTCGTTAAATTTTAGGAGAATCCAAGTTGATTCTTGCATAAAGGATCCGCGAGAATCAAGATTCTCATGTCGAGATCTGGAAATTAAGGGTTTCAAATTTAACTTATATTTATTTGAATTTTATCAAGTAATTCACATCTCTGGTATTGATTAAAATTAATTGAAATCAATGATATATGAGAAAAGTTCAACCAAATGAAACGATGGCTCAAGAGAAGTGTGACGTAGCCTCTACTCACCTTTACAGACATACTGTGGTGTTTCTGTGGTCAAGTCCCAAAATCTAACAGTTGTATCGCCTGATCCACTCGCCAGATATCTGAAAATATGCTCCACAATTACTTCAAACTGGTCAGGTCAGGAGTATTGTGTTAGAATCTTGTGCGGGAGCATTGACTAGTGTAGGATGCTTCAATGTTGTCTGTGTCTGGACTCGACCATTAATGAAAACCTAAGCGGTTGAAATTCTCCAACTTTGAAAATACTGATTTGGCTTGGACACATTCTGTTCATGGAAAACAATCCCAAGCGAGATTTTTCTTATTTTTATTTATTTATTCAATTTATTTATAGATGGTGGTCCTTTCAACCTGGAGCAAAATTTTGTGGCAAGGCCCACATACAAAATTTGTCCTGAAAGGAAATTTCCCAGTTGGTACCCCTTATAGGTGGACTGGCATGAAAAACAGATGTTAAGGTAAGGTAAGCATATACCAAATTTGAAAAGAATCTATTCAAGATTTTGAAAGCTGTCTGGAAACAAATATTAACTTGAACCCCAGGTGGCACCACCTATAAAAACAACTCTGAGATCTTGAGGCACCTACCAAATGGGGAATTTTTTTTTATTCAGTTTTAATGTTGGAAAATGAAGTCAGACAGATGGATGGACGGATGGGTTCGAATACTAATAGGTTCCTTTTCATCCCTTTGAGCATTGGGGTACAAAAATGGATAGGAACATATTAATTCTGTCAAAAATAATACAGGAACACAAAAACAATATGGCAAAATAATGTTCTTGAGAAACAGGAAAACAATAAGAGATCTCTGTGGGACTATTTAGATCTGTAGCTAAATAGTGCAAATGGGTGATTGATTTATAAGGGGACCCTCTCCATTTGCTTAACAGACAACAGCATGTGATAAATTCAACTGCGTAACAGTGGTAAAAGTGGATCTGCTAGGAAGCATACGTAAGATCAATCTAGAAGGGTAAATGGAATATGGAATAGACTAAAGCTCGTGTGAAACACGGGCGAAGAGCATTTCCCCAGATAATTGTATAATACATGATTTGGTACTCACAGGGCTTTAGATCTCCCCAATTTGGGCACACCCCTTATTAGGTGTGGCAATTGTTTTTAGGATGGGTCAGAGGGTCGAGCACATCCTGAGCAATCAGGAATCATCCCTGGTAGTAGTGCAGCTGCCTCTGAGAAGGGATTTCTTTACCAATGGGCAAAATTTATTTATTTTGTGTTTCATGGGCCCACTGACATTAAAAAATCGAATAAAAATAAAATTGTCACTTTTATTTTTCCTACAGAAGTTTGAACATAAAGATTTTAACCCCCTTTTCATTCCTGATTATATGAATTAGACTGTTGTTTTCTATCTGAAACAATGCCGACAAATAAAAATGCCAAACAACAAAAATAACTACCTTTCGCGATAGTTTTTCCCTAGAAATCAGTGAATTGTTGTAGTTGTAAAATGCTACTAAATAGTACTCAAGCAATAACGACATTCAATGTAAAACGGGAACCTTCACTGGCTGTGTGATCTATCACTCTCTCATGGTACCCATATTCTGACAGTGATGCAGTATGTCAGAGCTTGGAAATGGTGGGTGTTTCAACAACCCAGCCGATACAGCATGCTTTTAAGTTACTGTTGAAGCATGAGGCTGTTGCAACAAATGCAAATTCGCTAGATTGATCTGGAAGACAACCACAGCCACAACAATGATGATGACAATGTTAAACTTGAAGTGCATGATGGCACTTTACATACAGTTTTTGACCTTGAGAAAATAGGTCAACATCAGTCATCAGGGTGCGAAATAGCCCTTTGCCCGGTTGCCCGGGGCAACCTAAATTTCCTTTGGGCAACCAAATTCTGTCCAAAATGCAATGCATTTGGATGTGTTGGTTGCCCGTGCTTGCCGATGGGCAACTAGAATTTGTTTGTCTATTTCATACCCTGGTCATATTCATAGAGTTCAGGTTCATCGTCAGTTGCTTATGTCGTATCAATTTAGAAAGCCTAGCTATAGTTCATGTTATATCATATTATACAGTATATACTCTTTGAAAAAATAGGTTCAGTCAACTGGAATAGGCTTCTAGTCAGTCACCAATTGCACAAGTATTATGAATTTGGAGAGCCTATCTTCACTCCTTTAAAAACTAGAGCATAGTCTGAGGGATGCACACATTTGATCAAAATGATCAGTAAGGCTGCTTACAAGATACCCCCCGTAAGGGCATAGATACATGGGGGTGGTTAACGTTTCACGAGTAAGCTGAATGGGATTGTGGCGGTGGAAATCATCAGTAAGCATGCTTACAAGATACCCCCGGATGCACATTTGATAGAAATTGACGAGTATTTGTAGAGGAATATAAGTATACATGTTATGGGTGGCGGCACGGTATGTAACTAGTTGACAATGAGACCTCGCTCGGTTGGAATGCGGTTAACTGATTGTCTATGCATGTGTCGTGATGATACTCAGAGGAGTTTAATGGATTGTTCAGAAAATTGATGTTAATAATGATTGGTGAGAATGGGGTTATGCAGGCATATAGTGTTTTACCTAACTGTTGTTACCACTAGAACCGGACTTAGGACTTGAAATGGGCTGTTGCAACAGATAGGCGAATTACTGTCATCTGGATAACCACATTGAAGAGGAAAAGGAAGTAAATGGGAAGTGAAATATTAAACTTACTACCTGTAGACACATATGCAACATCCTGAGCTAGGTCTCATGGTATGGCAGCTACATACAAAATTTGAGAAGAATCTAATCAGCCGTTGTCAAGTTAGGCTCCAGAAATAGAATGTTACGGACCAAGTGAGGAAATTCTGCCCATAGGTGGCGCCACCTGTAGACGCACATTGCGCCAAACGCAATCCCAAGCGAGGTCTCATGGTAAGGTAGCTACATACCAAATCTGAGAGGAATCCAATTAGCTGTTGTCAAGTTATGCTCCGGAAACGAAATGTTACGGACCGACAAGAAAAAGTTTTGACCCTAGGTGGCGCCACCTGTAGATGCACATGTGCCAAACGCAATCCCAAGCGAGGTCTCATGGTAAGGTAGCTACATACCAAATTTGAGAGGAATCCAAGTAGCGGTTGTCAAGTTATGCTCCGGAAACGAAATGTTACGAACTGACATGCGAAACTTTTGACCCTAGGTGGCGCCACCTGTAGACGCACATGCGCCAAACGCAATCCCAAGCGAGGTCTCATGGTACCAAATTTGAGAGGAATCCAAGTAGCGGTTGTCAAGTTATGCTCCGGAAACGAAATGTTACGGACTGACATGAGCAACTTTTGACCCTAGGTGGCGCCACCTGTAGACGCACATGCGCCAGACACAATCCCAAGCGAGGTATCATGGTAAGGTAGCTACATACCAAATTTGAGAGGAATCCAAGTAGCGGTTGTCAAGTTATGCTCCGGAAACGAAATGTTACGGACTGACATGAGCAACTTTTGACCCTAGGTGGCGCCACCTGTAGACGCACATGCGCCAGACACAATCCCAAGCGAGGTATCATGGTAAGGTAGCTACATACCAAATTTGAGAGGAATCCAAGTAGCGGTTGTCAAGTTATGCTCCGGAAACGAAATGTTACGGACTGACAAGAGAAACTTTTGACCCTAGGTGGCACCACCTGTAGACGCACATGCGTCAGACACAATCCCAAGCGAGGTATCATGGTAAGGTAGCTACATACCAAATTTGGTCTCATGGTATGGCAGCTACATACAAAATTTGAGAAGAATCTAATCAGCCGTTGTCAAGTTAGGCTCCAGAAATAGAATGTTACGGACCAAGTGAGGAAATTCTGCCCATAGGTGGCGCCACCTGTAGACGCACATTGCGCCAAATGCAATCCCAAGCGAGGTCTCATGGTAAGGTAGCTACATACCAAATCTGAGAGGAATCCAATTAGCTGTTGTCAAGTTATGCTCCGGAAACGAAATGTTACGGACCGACAAGAAAAAGTTTTGACCCTAGGTGGCGCCACCTGTAGATGCACATGTGCCAAACGCAATCCCAAGCGAGGTCTCATGGTAAGGTAGCTACATACCAAATTTGAGAGGAATCCAAGTAGCGGTTGTCAAGTTATGCTCCGGAAACGAAATGTTACGAACTGACATGCGAAACTTTTGACCCTAGGTGGCGCCCCCTGTAGACGCACATGCGCCAAACGCAATCCCAAGCGAGGTCTCATGGTACCAAATTTGAGAGGAATCCAAGTAGCGGTTGTCAAGTTATGCTCCGGAAACGAAATGTTACGGACTGACAAGAGAAACTTTTGACCCTAGGTGGCGCCACCTGTAGACGCACATGCGCCAGACACAATCCCAAGCGAGGTATCATGGTAAGGTAGCTACATACCAAATTTGAGAGGAATCCAAGTAGCGGTTGTCAAGTTATGCTCCGGAAACGAAATGTTACGGACTGACATGAGCAACTTTTGACCCTAGGTGGCGCCACCTGTAGACGCACATGCGCCAGACACAATCCCAAGCGAGGTATCATGGTAAGATACTACATACCAAATTTGAGAGGAATCCAAGTAGCGGTTGTCAAGTTATGCTCCGGAAACGAAATGTTACGGACTGACAAGAGAAACTTTTGACCCTAGGTGGCACCACCTGTAGACGCACATGCGCCAGACACAATCCCAAGCGAGGTATCATGGTAAGGTAGCTACATACCAAATTTGAGAGGAATCCAAGTAGCGGTTGTCAAGTTATGCTCCGGAAACGAAATGTTACGGACTGACATGAGCAACTTTTGACCCCAGGTGGCGCCACCTGTAGACGCACATGTGCCAAACGCAATCCCATGCAAGGTCTCATGTTATGGTAGATGCATACCAAATTTGAGAGGAATCCAAGTAGCGGTTGTCAAGTTATGCTCCGGAAACGAAATGTTACGGGCCAATGAGAAAGTTTTGACCCTAGGTGGCGCCACCTGTAGACGCACATGCACCAAATGCAATCCCAAGCGAGGTCTCGTGTTATGGTAGCTGCATACCAAATTTGAGAGGAATCCAAGTAGCGGTTGTCAAGTTATGCTCCGGAAACCAAATGTTACGGACGGACGGACGTACAGACGGACTGACGTACGGACGGACGGACGGACGTACGGACGGACGGACGGACGGACGGACGTACGGACGGACGGACGGACGTACGGACGGACGGACGTACGGACGGACGGACGGACGTACGTACGGACGTACAGACGGACGGACGGACAAGCTGAAACCAGTATACCGCCCCTACACTACGTGTACGGGGGGTATAATTATTGCTAATGCTAAATTTGACCTTGATATAACAGGTGAAGGTCAGTCATTTTCACTTGGCTTCTAATCCGTCACCGACATTGTAAAAGCATTTATGAGATTGAGAAATACATTATCATGTCATCTGAAATTGATTTATGTAAGTTATTGTTCTGTTATAGTTTCCTCCTGATTATGCACCATGACCCATTATCAGGTTGAGGACAACCTTCCAACCATTAAACATGTTAAAGTTCAATAATGTTCACTTGCAGACAGTCTCTAATAACTGATAAGGGCTGTCAATCTGTACATACATATTAACAAGAGATGGTTCAAATTATAGTTTATTTTCCTGTGGAATTGGATAGATAAAATGCATAAGAAAATTAACAAATGAATGATCCTTACTGTATGCTGTTTTCATCTGAATTTGCACAGGTTGAAAACAATAGCTATCCAATTATAAAATAGCAGGTGATGTTCAATTTGACCTGCGATTTTTCTCTGAAGAAAAAAAAATAGCAGGTCATCAAAAGTTTTCTATTTTGGACCCTGCCACTGGAAACTAAATAACTGTCAATGGGATTATGAGCCATACCAATGAACAGGATCAAATTACCATATCAGTATTGTGGAGAGAAGTGGCACTGATTCAGGAATGGAAGTGTTTACTTTGTCGACTCAAGAAGTCTACTAGTCCACTTATGTGAAGTGCATTATGCAACGAGTCAACCACTACACAGAATGGTCAACATACAGGCATACAATGTCATCATATTTTGCCTGCAAGGTAAAAGGGGAAGATCAGTGTTACATGTACAGTATGACTATTTGACCAAAATGCCCTGAATACAAGTTCACTCGAATCCTCGAATACTGAAGGCAGCATATTTTCCCTGACTGCATTTTAGCTATGTGTGTGAGCAGGGGCTGATGTAGCCTAGATTTAGATATATTTGCTGTCAATACCCCATTGCCAAATATATATGCCAGCGCTAACAGCACCAATGTCCTTTCAATCCATTTTAAAACCATAATGTTAATGAAATTAGGAATTGTAAAAAAGAATGTATAATGAGATATAAATTAAGCACTATGTTGATGGGCTGCAAATCCGTATGGGAGGTGGCCCTTCAATTTCAGCCAAAAAAAAAAAAACAACACCTTTCAGTCCTTTGAAATCCTTTGTCTGTCTGACAACAAATTTCATAAAATGCCAATAAATTGTGCTATAGAAGTTTACTGTCTATAGTGCCACCCAATGATGAAAATATCACGAAACTACACAATGAAGCCAAATCCTCAGATGGGGAATGTAGATATTGGACTGAAGTCATAAGAATTCACATATTACAAAAAAAATGGCCATTTGGCTTACAAGGGATGTGAATTATAACACTGGGAATGTTATATTCATGTTCCGCAAACTCGAATTACTTTTCCTTGACTCAAAGAAGTAAATTTCCATTTTTGTGAAAAAAATCTTATTTTGAGATGCAAAAACGTGCCTCTATGATTTCGCCAACACCACCAAAATCTTGTCAGTTCTTTGCCTATCTTGCAAGATCATTATACTCAAATTTCATGGAAATCAAACATGTTGTTTAGAAGATATGATGTTACACATGTTTACCTGCATTCATGTCTATTGCACCACCTAGTGACGAACAAATACCACAAAAAAACAAGCAGGTGAAATCTAAAGCCCTAGGGAGATGGCACATAAAAGTTCAATGGAAAAAACTTTATGGTTATGGAGGTTATGACGTGAAGTCAGATAATTGAGATTTTTCAATAAAATAGCAATTTGGTTCGCACCAAAAGAAAATTATCATGTCGGCATTCCTACATTCATGCTTGGCAACATAGAATAGAACAATTTTTAAATATTTCTCCAAGCGAATGGTAAATTTTTATTTCACAAAAAACTTCTTTTTTTGAAACGCAAAAAACGTGCTGTTATAATTATGCCAGCTACACCAAAACCTTTTCAGCACATTGCCTATCCTTCAAGACCATTGTAATAAAATTTCAAAGAAATCATACAAGTCGTTCAGACGAAATCGTCACAGAAAGGTTTACCTATGCCCTGACTACCACGCCACCTAGTGGTGAGCAGCGGCTAACAAAACACAACCAGACAAATTTTCCAGGCCTAAGGAGATAGCACACAAAGTTTGCCCCAAAAATATTTAACGGTTTCAGAGATATTCACGTTTAAAGTCGCGGCGGCGGTGCCGGTGCCGGCGGATCCGTTTCTCATGAAAACGTAACAGCATCCACTTTGTGGAAATGCTCTAAATATGCAGACTGAATGATGAAGACATGAAACATACCTTCCATCTGGACTGAATGCCAGTGATATGACTGCTTCTGCATGACCCTCTATAGAACTGGTACATCGTGTGACAGCTCGTACTTTGAACACTGCTTGAGGCTGGTAGATTATGTCTAAAACTTTCTCAGATTCTTCTAAAGTGTTTGGATCTAATGACTTCTCCAAGTTATCTGTTATCTCATTGTCGTTGACAAAAAACGAATACGGAGTTGTCTCCTCCTGCAATTGATTATTGTTACAGAAATAAATGAAACTGAAGAATAATGAAATTGTAGTCCAGTTACAAAGTACAATAAACTAGAGAACCAAGAAAAACGGCCATCCTGAAAGATCAGACATTACATGTATGCAGACATTGTAACCAAATCACAATCAGGGGAGACAATTCTCAGCACATCAAGGGAGATAAACTGGTTAAGCAATGGAATCATTCATACCACAATTGGCATACATTACCCATTTGTTTTGAAAGTTGTGACGATGTACCTTAGTATGTAAAACAGAATCAAAGGTTGTTGATTTGTGGTAACATGCCCCTGTTTAGTGAAGTTTGGTCTGCACAGTGATTAAATTTTTTAATCTATTTGTTTTTTTCACTTTTAAGTAAGGACAACCAATATAATAAATGCTTGTGATCAATGTTATTAAGGGAAACCGAATCGGTTACTGGTACTTAAATACATTCTTTTAGCATGTCTCTGAATGTGCATAACCTATACAGGTTACATAAGAGAACAATGGGTTACCATGGTAATTATTACATCACACCCTTGTAGTTACTACTTTGATATCTACTGTATATTATCCAGTATATCTATTGTAAGATCACATTATCTGAGCTGTAATGTCTACTCATAGTGGAAAAAAAAATTTCACAAGTAAATTTTCTGTTATTAACTCGTTCAGTACTGCAGCTTATCCTAGCGGTCAGCCCCAGATAGTTTTCTTGGCCTGAACCCCACTGCTTCCAGCTTCGGGCAGTCAGTAAAGTCGAATAATTATCTCCAAAACAGAAGGCATTCATGTGTTTTTGTCTGCATTTCAGATCCCAGACATTCTGAAACTTATTGCTTTATGTCCTTTTTAAATAATATATTTCAACAAAAACTATGTGTGTGTATTATTTTCCTCAAGAAATGCAGTTTTATTCACAATAAAAATCAGTAAACTCACCGACATGTTCGTAATTTGCAAAATGATACTGCCAATGGCAATCGTCGGATGTTTCGATGAACAACAACAACAACGTAAAAAATAAAAAACACAAACCTACGTGATTTCCGAAGATTGTGAGCAGATATTTCTTTGATTACAATGCCCAGAAATAACCGATGAATACTCATTTATTCGTGGACATTTGTCAGAATAAACGCAGCTTCCAGATGAGAGACTTCGCTAAACTGCGAAGAGTTTCAGGGGGGTTTTTTCGGTCATATTTGAAGGCGTGTATCTCCGCTTTCCAGCGGTTGTTTTTCATGATCTAGGTCACGTTGGAAAGGTGATTCCCTAGGCTTTCCCAATCTCGTCATAGTTACAACGGATGGCTAATATTACGGAAGCTACGATTGGATATAAATAGATGAATCTGATATTTGCGCCAATGAACCACGTCGACACTTCAGCGCTTCGGTTGGTTGTTGTTAGGCACGTGACTAAAACGAAGGCACGCGATTGATCAATTCGACATTACAGTCGTTTCAAGCATGGCGCGAGATGAAAATGGCCAATCTTTACCGACACGTGTTGGAAAAATGTGGAAATAAAGTTTACGGAGTGGATCTGATGGATTTCATCTTGATGGAACGGTTAGATGGTCTCTTGGACACATTATACTTCAGCAATAGAGAGATTTGAACGGGATTACTGAGTGAATTTACATTCTGCAGCAACATTTACGCACACGGTAAAATTGTGAAAATTTTGTAGTTCCACATTTCCCCCATTATTTGTTCATTTCCCTCTCGATCTTGTTTTATTTGTTTGTCAGAGTGAAAACGTTCTTTGATAATCCGAATGTTGAAGGTTTAGGCTTTTCAAAAATATATACATTTGTGCAAGTTTCACTCGAGATGCTCGCGTAAAATGCTACATTGCAGACGGAGTTGGGTTTTATTTGACGGTGAAGCAGCGATGTCGCCTTTTGGCGTCATTGGGGTTGGGGAGGCTCTAAGAAATTACGCCAAAAGTCGTCAACGGGGTTGAGACAGGGGATTATTTTGTCGCCTTTAGGCGTCATTGGTACCGAATGAGTTAAGCTAAAACTTACCTCACTTCCACTCTTTGCATTTCTTGTTTCACATGAAATCATCTAGTAAGAATTTTGAATAACACAGTTCTCTCCCCTGCTAGTCACCTGACTGCTCACTTACCCATAATTCCTCCTTCTTGTTTCCACTGCGATACATGGTTAGGATGTATCACAGAGGGGAGGTGGGTGGGCATCACTGGAAGTGAGGTAAGTTTTAGCTTAATAACAGAAAATTTACTTGTGAAATGTTTTTGTTATTTGCGCTGAAAACTTACCTCACTTCCACTCTTTGCATAGAATGCCACAGACAGGTTGGCGGGCAAACTGATACAATCCGTGGTAAGTGATAAATGCTGTGAACAAGATGACTAGTACAGAGTAGAAATCATCGATCTTCTACCTCAAAGAGGATCCATGAGATCATACAACAGCCGTAACCTATATGCCTATAGTACACAGGGAACCTCTGTCACTACTCTGACTTCAACGTCGAGTCGCATATACGCCCCCCCCCCTTTTCCCGAAAGGGAACGAGAGGAAAATGCACTCACCAGCAAGCAGGGTAAAAACTGTACGCCCGGTCTTTATCTTGCTATCTTGCTGACCTCGGTCCCACAGACACCCGCTGTGCAGTCACAAGTGGGCCGATGGAATAGAGGTCGTCACATGCTAACGTCATGTCCCGGAGGTAGAAGGAGGCAAATGTCGTGTTCGACCTCCAGTAGCACGCCCTCATAATGTCTGTCACAGATCTGTTAGTCCATAGAGGCCATGATGCCACTAGTGCCCTAATCTCGTGACCCGAAACGTTTACAAGCGCGGCTTGTCTATCCGTAGCCGTGGAGTACGCTAGCCGAATCGTATTTTTGAGCCAAGTTGAGATAGTATTTTTGCTAATTTCTTGCTTGGCTTTGGGATCAAAAGGGATAAACAAACGCCTCCTACCCGCTCTGATCTCCTCTGTACGATTCAGGTAACACGCAAGTGCACGAACCGGACACATCAACAGGTCTGATTCAAGACCGGACAAAAGGAAATCAGATAAGGCTGGAATTGTGAACTCTCGAGATATAGAATCGTAGAGGGCTTGATTCTTAGCCACAAACTCAGGAACTGTTGTGAGAACTACATTACTCCAGTCCCTAGAGTGTCTGACGTTCCTTCTATCGAGCGCATGCAGTTCTGACACACGAGCTGCCGAGGCAAGAGCCAACAAAAACTAAGTTTTGTATGATAACATTTTGAGATCAATAGCCTCTATTGGCTCGAATGGTGGCTTCCCTAATTGCCGAAGTACCAAGGCTAAGTCCCACTTTGGCAATTTCGGAACAACCGACTGACCAGTTATCTTGTATGACTTGATTAGTACAGATAAATTTGGATCAGTCGAGGGATTAATCCCCGTACCCAGAAGAATAGGCTGAGCAATGGCAGCCCTATACCCTTCGACTGTAGCGGGTACCAAGCCCTTATCCCAGAACAGGTGTAATAAGAACTCTGCTACTTCAGGGATAGTGGCGCTGGATGGATTGATATCCCTCTCTCCACACCAAAGGTCGAAGATTGCCCACTTTGATTGGTATACAGCGGAAGAGGACGGTCGAATTGATTGTGCCATTCGGCGCCCAACTTCCGTTGAAAATCCCGCCTGAGCGAAGTGTCCCTTGAGCACTTGCACACGTGGTAGTGAAACAGTCCTGGCTGGCTGTGGAATATCGACGTTCCGGGCTGGCGCAGTAGATTGTGCCATACCGGAAGTTGTCTTGGTACATCTACCAGAAGATCCAGTAAGTCCGGGAACCACGGCCTTGCTGGCCACCACGGAACAATCATATAAACGACACAAGTGTGTTCGTGGATCTTCCGGAGTACCTTCGCTAGGATAGCTGGAGGAGGGAACGCATATGCTACTATCCTTGACCAGTCCTGCGATAGGGCGTCCACTGCATATGCCGACGGATCCGGAACCGGCGACATGAACAGGGGCAATAGATTGTTGTGCCGAGTGGCGAACAGATCTATGTGTGGCATCTCCCAGACATGAGCTATTTGTTTTAGTATGACTGGGTGAAGTTGCCACTCTGTGGGAATTATGATTCCGTCGTGAAAGCGAATCCGCTAAGACATTCAGAATCCCCGGGATGTGCCTGGCCAACACCAATATGTTGTTGTCCCAACACAGACCGAAAAAGATTTCCGCTTGGCTTTGTAATTGCGGAGATCTCGTCCCCCCCTGCTTGTTGATGTAGGGCACGACTGATGTGTTGTCCGTCGCAACTAGCAGGTTCTTGTCGGTCAATACGCTCACCCACATGCGGATGGCATGTGTCACTGCCATAAACTCCAACACGTTGATATGGTACGAGCGTTCCTCGATTGTCCATAACCCGGATATCGACCTGGACTCGAGGTGGGCTCCCCAACCTTCCATAGATGCGTCCGTGAACAGGTGATGTGACGGACGAAACGGAAGTAGGGACACACCCGGCATAACGTTGAGTGGATCCAGCCACCATAGGAGGCAATGTGACAAGAGGCGTGACAGGTATCCACGGGTTCAACTGCCTTTCGACCCATTGATGCTTGAAGTAAATCATTAAGGGACGAAGTTGCAACCGCCCTCTTGGTGTTACGTCCTGTGTTGACGTCAAGAGGCCGATTATCGCAGCAAAGTGTAAAGCCCTGGCTTGAGATAACTTGAGGATTTGAGGTATCTTCGTTGTTATCTTCTGCCAACGATCTTCTGGGGGTTTGGCGAGAGCTAAAAGCGTATCGTATTCCACTCCCAGAAATTTGCGCCTTTGCGATGGAGTCAGTTCCGACTTCTCTTCGTGTGGGATGTATCCCAGAGAAGTCAATATCCTTAAAGATGTAATCAGCCTCAAAATGGATGGATTTTGTAAACTCTCCCCTGTGCGTTTTTTCAGCAGGGGAGATTACCAAAGCATCATATGTATTATATTTGATGTTAGTGGGATCGTCATATACAACTAATGCAGAAATATCTTGTCAGAGAAATTTGTAACTCTGCCCGCTTCGACGGCTTTTCTGTCTCGCCATTGAGTGTGTGTTGTACGCGGAGAGGAAAATGACGTCACGCAGTGACGTATGAGTGACGTAGCGACGCTCACGAATTTGAATGCTGCACAGCTGCAGCCATGGGATGACGGCATGGATCGTGCCTACGGTTCGGTAATGTTGCACAGCATACGTTGGTAGAATGCACCATACGTGTATACGCTTGTTGACACGGCCGTGGAAAAATAAACGGCATGCCATGCTGTTTATTTTTAAAGATAAATTCCTTCTATTTTCTCGTGAATGGTAGAAACAAGTTTAGTTTTTTGTGGTCAAATGTGTTTCATTTTGTACCTGTTGTAACATACGTCACTTTCGCTGAGTTTGAGAGACATTGATTTCAGCCCAGATTTGAGGCTGATTACATCTTTAAGACAAACTGCGTGTCTAGGATTAACTGCTCTTTGCAGGCATTCCTTAGCAGGGAGTCGTCGATATAAAAGTGGTACTTTATACCTAGACTGTGCAGGAATTGTGCCACTGGTGTAAACACTCGTGTGAACACCCAAGGAGAAGTTGGCAGGCTGAACGGAAGCACTTGAATTTGGAAGCGTCGTTTGCCGACCATGAATCTTAAGTACTTCCTGTCCTCTGGATGTATCGGGATATGAAGATATGCATCCCTTAAATCCAGAGAAGTCAGCCATTCCCCTTGCTTGAGTACCAACCGGATAGACCGGAAGGACTCCATGCGGAAGTGTGGCGGTGGAGTGAGGTAGTCCTTGTTGAGTCGCTTGAGGTTGATAACCATGCGCATCTCGGACGTGTCTTTCTAGGGGACCAGAAAGACCGGCGAATAGAACCTGGGTCTTGTATCCCAAACCGGAAGCTCTATTACTGAAGCCTTCTCTATCAGGTTGTCCACAGAGGACTGTATCGCTGATAGATGACCCGTTCGTAATGGAATATGAGACGGACGGGGAGATGCAGTCAAGGGGGGAAGCGTGTCGAACAATAGGCGATAGCCGTATCTGATAGTTCGAATGACCCACGCTTCCGCCCTGATCCTTATCCAGTTCCGCCAAAACAACTGAAGCCTTCCCCCTACCGGAAGGTCTAGTTGTGGCGGGACTGGAAACCACCGCCATACCGGAAGCCACCCGGTAATGCCCGAGACATCAGGTATTCTTCTTTGACTGCTTGCTTTTCCCCTTACCCTGCTTCTTATGGCCAAAGCTCGATAATCTTGGCTCTAAAGAAGCAGGCGCTTGGTTTTGCTGTTGACCGGAAGCACCCTTAGCAGCCTTGGAACTAGGCGGGTTCTTCTTAGTCTTCTTCGCCTTGGGACCCGACCCGGAAGCCATAGGTCTCTTGGTCGAAGCACCGGAAGCCACTGACCTGTCATGCTCAATACGATCCATTTCAGGTCGGACCTCGGCAACAGCATCACCAAACAGTAAAGAGGGAGCCGTAGAAGTTTCTAATAGGCTTCTCTTTACTGCTTCCGGTGTGTAATCGTGCATAAAAGGAATGAAGGCCCTTCTCCTTAAATACACCAACATAGAAGATAGATAGGCGTTATGAACCAGCAAATCTTCTACTGCACCGGAAGCAATCTTCTGGTAGTCAAGAACGAGGTTAATTCCCTCCTGTAACTGTTCTTGACTCTCTGCACCCGACAGCGAAAACAAACCATCCTTAATGGCTTTGAGAAACCAGTCCAGGTGATTCGTGATCGCCACTCCTTGTCGGGCAGTTTCCTCTAGTACGGAGGCCTGTTTGTTCGTAAACGGAACATCCGGATTACTAGGCAATTTGGTATTTGAAGGACACAAATACTGAAAATCGCCATTCACCTCTGCATACCGGAAGCTAAACGGTGAATCATGTACGCCATATGATCGTATGTTTGGCTTCTGTACTGGGAACGGACCAGAAGATCCTGCAGGGCGGAAGCGAGCTCTAGGTCTCAGCCTGACTGCACGTTCCTCCTGCGTAGCGGGTTCGGCTAATGTTCTATGGAACAAGTGGCAAATAGAATGTATAGCAGTTGAGGCCGGAAGCGTGGAAACCGACCTCGTAACCCGATTCGACTCTCCCGACTCAGTTTCGATATCCCCCGCATGTGGGACCGGAAGCTGCATGTCAGGAATCAAGTCATAGATACCGGAAATTAAATCGTAGTATTTCCTAGTATCTGGATCAGTATTGGTAGGTTCATTAAATTCCGAGCTACCGTACTGGTCCCTATCCACTTCCATAGCTTCCGGGGCTTCCTGCCAACGAGGAGTAATGGAAGGGATAGTCCCCGTCAATCTTGCTTCCGGTTGCTTAGACTGTTCAGACAAAACCGGATGCGGCGGCATACCGCTCCTTATTTGACTGGTCATCATCTCTCTCAGTTCCTTCATCTCCTGACGTTCCTGTTCCATTCCGCGCAGAATAGCAGCCAACGTAGGATCCGTCACTTGAGAGTGCACCGGAAGCTGGGCCTGACGGGGTGTGTTCACACTCTGGGACCCTACAAATGACCGTGAGCACGGCCACTGTAAAGGTCGGTGAACTGGCATACGAGGTCGTAAACCGGAAGCACGTATAGGAGGACGCATCATACGTAACATAGCCGGTCCCGTACCTCGAATACCACCGGAAGCAGAAATTTGAGCTAAGCCACGCAAGGGCGAAGTCAAACTAGCAACCGGATGCCGCATAATTTGACCTACTTGAGAGGGGTCTCTATACCGCGTCTCAGAGGCAGGTAAAAAAATTATGGGCATATCATAGGTACCTGCATACATACCATACTGCCGTTGTTGTGGGAACCTCAATCTCTGGTGGCCCAGAAGGCTCGTAGTGACAAACGTCTCGGCAGGGCGACGAGGAAGGCCACCAGAGAAACCGGAAGCAGATTGGGAGAAGTTAGACAAACCAGTCGTTCCAGGCCTCAATGGGGTTGAGGAAGGCAATCTCCCAATCCCGGAACCAAATGAAAATTTAACGTTAGGCGCCTCACCAGTATTGCCCAAGTTTTCATAGTCATAAGTCGCATCCGATCGAGAGATCGGAATTGACTGGCTTTCCCACGCTAAGCCTGGCTCCGTTATCGATTTCCCTTCATCGTCGTATCCAGGTGTCCGCTCGATCGGAAGCTCGACCTCCACAGTCGTAGTAGTGCAGGATTCCACATCTTCGATTGTCCCTTCCACTTGTACAACCCGGGTCGGTTTCTTACCTGATTGACCCTTCGCCTGGTCTGAAATGGAAGAATCGTGAGCGGGAGGGGGCGTTTGTTTATCTTTATTTACATTCAACAAACTGACTAGCGCAGACCGAGCTGGTGAATCAACAAACCCCCTAGTCTCCTCGACCACGTTGGTTCGGGGAGACATAGCTACATATGTCTCATTGGCGAGATTGGTAGACATAACGGCTTTATTTTCCTCAATAGCTGCCAGATACACTTGGAATATGCCGGGCGCCCACACAATACATTCCTCACAGGCCGTATCCCAGGTACATACCCTTCCCTGGCGACATTGGGGACACGTGGAATGGAGGTCATATACAGGCTTGTCACCACCACAAGACATACATGACATTTGAGACATATTTTGAGCCATAATTTCGCTGATAACGTAAAGAATACTTCCCAAAGGACTTCTTGAAGGATATCAGACGTCTGAGGTAATCCAACTGCTAGTGATTTCGCTAGAAATAGGCAATTTTCACGGAGCTGACAAAATGACTTCCTGACCCACAGCAGTAGGAAACAAGAAGGAGGAATTATGGGTAAGTGAGCAGTCAGGTGACTAGCAGGGGAGAGAACTGTGTTATTCAAAATTCTTACTAGATGATTTCGTGTGAAACAAGAAATGCAAAGAGTGGAAGTGAGGTAAGTTTTCAGCGCAAATAACAAAACTTTGGTTTACTGTTATCCGACCATCCCTAGCTATTTGGCGATGATGCTTGTTTTTTTTTACCATTCCGATCAAGGTAGACAATCACTACTGCAGAGTAGGAAAGTAAAGTTCAGAGTTACTGCCACTTGAGAAGCGCCATCTATGCACATGAAACAACGGTCACAAAACATTGCTGAATACAGATGATCACCAGTTCGTGTCCTGTTCATTAGCAGCTACAGTGAATGAACTAGTAGCTAAGTTACCCCAGGATTGTGAAATCGCCTGTTTATCGTGTTCATCCCAGAAAGTAGAACCATGGACACGCATACCCGACACCAGTGTTCAAGTGAGAATATGAGTCAATCTGTTCGGTTGCTGATACTTTTGACTGCAATGTGAGTGCCAGATTGTGATGACCGAAACACAGGCTCCCAATACGTTTGCCAGCATAATTGATAATAAAAACAATTTAAAAACGCCTACCTACCTAAACTAGTGAATTGTCCAGCCATATTGGAAACCAAAATATTTTTCCAGTTGGCCTTATTGACCTTCCCTTTTGTAAGATAGCATTACAGATGAGCTGTAACTGTAAGATGTCTACTGTATATTATTGATTAGAATGAAAGTAACTCCGCAAAGTGAAGTCATTGTGATATTCTATATTTCGGTACAGGTTATACCATTGTCAGGAATATACAGGTAGCAGTTGTTCAAGAGTATATATACAGGGTGAACTAGAGCATAGTCTGAGGGATGCACACATTTGATCAAAATGATCAGTAAGGCTGCTTACAAGATACCCCCCGTAAGGGTATAGATACATGGGGGTGGTTAACGTTTCACGAGTAAGCTGAATAATAATAATAATAATAAAACTTTATTTCAAGAGGGTAAAGTACAAATGTACGCTCAGTCAACAAACAATGCTGATCTTCCCTGAGGCCCTCACACACAAAACATCCACACATCATTCATATCACACTCAAATCGAAGCAAAAAGGATTACAGTCATATGAACAATAGAAAACTATATACTTATACAATTTGGTATGCATCACTGTGAACGCAATACAGGCAAAGGAGCATAATTATGCAATCTAGGGATTAAGAAGATAATTGTTGCACAAACAAGGTTTTAAAGCTCTGAACAGAGGAAGCATTTTGTGTATTGGCTGGCAGGGAATTCCACAGGACCGGTCCTGAATATAATAGGCTTTTCTTAAACAGCTCAGTATGGGGGAAGGGAACTTTGAGAACGTTTGTAGCAGAAGATCTCAGAGTTCTTTGACCAATGTTATCAGTGAATAGATCTTTCATGTAATCTGGGTAATACCCATTGAGTGATTTGTATACAGTTACACCTTTATTGAGTTTAACCAAATTAAATACTGTTTGCCACTGTAGCATGTTAAAAAGCTGAGCAGAAGGAGTATGTTTTGTTTTGTCTAAGATCAAACGTGCTGCAGTCTTTTGCAGTTTATGTATCCTGTTCAGTAGTTGGTTTGAGCAATTACCCCAGATACTGATACAGTTATTAATATGGGGTGATATGTATCCATTGTAGAATAAAAGTCGCATATTCTGTGGGATTAGACTCTTATGCTTCCTCAGAACAGATAGTAATCTAGAAACAGTAGTACAAATATGATCTACATGAGATTGCCAAGACAGAGTTTTATCTAAATGTAGACCAAGCAATTTTTGATGGTCAACTCTTTCAATACGGGTGCCATTGATTGTGACATTGAAAGATTCCTTACCACATTGCTTTAACTTTTGGGATGACCCTATTAACATCGCTTTAGTTTTACTTGGATTAATAATCATTTTGTTTTCAGAGCACCATGTTTTTGCCTTAATCATATTTTTGTTAACTTTTGCTTCAAGTACTTTTAATGATTTTGAAGATGTGTGAATAGTGGTGTCATCAGCATATGTCTCAACGTCACAATCACTAATGTGCAAAACAAAATCATTGAGAAACAAAATAAACAGTAGCGGACCAAGTATGGACCCTTGGGGTACACCAGTTTTAACAGTCAATGGCTCAGATAAAGTTTTACCAAGTGATACACATTGAAATCGAGAATTCAAGTAAGACGACATCCATTTTAGTGCTTTTTGATCAAAACCATAAATCTTAAGCTTTTTTAACAGGAGGTTGTGATCTATCAGATCGAATGCTTTTCGGAAGTCAATCATGACTGAACCAACAATTTCTTCATTGTCAAGTGCATGTAGCCATTTTTCAGTGAGTCTTGTTAAAGCAGTGAAACAGGAGTGTTGAGGCCTGAAACCTGATTGGGAGTCACTGAGCAAATCATGGGATGTTATATATGTATATAACCAGTCATGCACATGTCTTTCTAGAATTTTAGAGAGTATTGGTAAAATAGATATTGGACGGTAATTCTCAGCTTTGTTTACAGACCCATTTTTGTGAAGCGGATATACTTTAGATTTTTTCCAGTTGTTTGGGAATATGCCAGTAGAAATACTTAAGTTTAGTATTTTTGTCACATGTGGGGTGATTACATCTGCACACATTTTGAGGAATTTTGGACTCAAGGTATCAAGACCTGTACTTTTAGTGATATCAAGTGTAGACAAGTAGCTGAAAACATAGTTTTCTGATACTGGTGGGATGGAAAATGTATTTCCTGTGGGTAGTTTTTCAGAAACAAAGTCTTGCAGTTTTTTCAAAGAAGGTGATGGATCTAAGTTGTCATTTGGTAATAGCCTTTCAGCAGAATTGATGAAAAATCTGTTGAGTTCATTAGCAATATCATAGGGATCTGTGTACAGTTTCTTGTCATCTATTATTGAAGTGGGTGAGGATTGTGTAGGTTTGGGATTAAATTTGTTAATGATTTTCCAGGGGTTATTGTTTTTGCTGTCCTGAATTAGAGTTTTGAAGTAGTCTTTTTTTGCTTTGTGTATAAGGCTATTCACTGAGTTTTTTGACCGTTTGTTTAAGCTGTCATTGCTATGTTTGGATGACTTATCTCTTTCTTTCATTGCGTGAAGAATTTCCTCATTCAACCATTCAGGTTGTTTCACACGTTTCACTCGTTTTTGCTTAATAGGAGCATGTTGTTCAAGGATTTTGAGAAAAGATGTGGACCAGGTGTCTAGCGCCTCATCTGGAGTAGTACACTCATGCAAAGATGTCCAGTTCTCAGCTAAAAGATCATTGCGGAAACAATTTGGATCAAAATTATTCAATGCCCTGTATGTCATCATTTTATGAGAGTGTGTTTTAGACTTGTGGTTGCATTTTCGGGATATGAAAATGGCTTTATGATCACTAAGAGAAAGGTCTAGCACATCGTTGTAAAAAATATGTTCAGGGTTAGTAGTGTATACATGATCGATTAGTGTAGAGGTATTGTTGGTTATTCTTGTGGGCTTGTCAATCAGCTGAGTTAATGTAAAAGTATCACAACATTCTGACCATTTCGTTGGAATATTTGCTGTTAGGTTGATGTTAAAGTCACCTAGTATCATAATTTCCTTGTCTTCTGAGTAAATTTTTTCTAAAATTTCTTCATAGTCACTTATCCATTTGGCTGGGGCATTTGGGGGTCTATAAACAAAGCCGAGAATAAATGGTTTTGATTTAGTTAGTTGAATTTCCAGCCATATTATTTCAAGTGCAGTTTCAAGGTCCTCTCTTCTAACATAAGGTACACTTTCTGAAACATAAGCTACCACTCCACCACCCCATCTTTTCTTTCGGTCCTTCCTTTCAGACGCATAACCAGGAATGTGGATTAGCTTCTTGCTGTGTCGCTTTTTCAGAAAGGTTTCAGTAAGGCCCAAAATGTCAATCTCCTGTTTACGTTTTGTCATTAAGATTTCTAATTGGTCAACCTTTGGAATGAGATGCCGAATATTGAGGTGTCCAATTTTTAGGCCCCTGTTGGGCAGGCCAAGTTCAATGTCACAAGTTAAAAAGTTGTGCTTCACATTCCAAAGTTTTTGTGTGCATTCAAAATTAAAATATTTAGAATGTTCACTCTTAGAAGAGTTTACATAGCCATAACAGAATACACTCAAATATGATAAGTAGTCAAAATACTTAGAGTATGTAAGAATATTGATCATATCTAGAAATACATGTACAGATCCTGAAAGGTGGGTATGTGGAGAGCCACTATCAGTCAGCTTATCATTTTGTACAACATTTCTCACAGGGCACTCAGGGATAGCTTTACGTACAGGTACATGCACACTTGCATCACTGACATTAATATCAACATTTCTGGTCTCCGAGTTTGTGTCACTTACAACAAGATAACAAGTAGCCATTTTTGATTGTTCAGCACTACATGTCGAAGAAGGCACAGTATTAGTGTCTACATATGGCATAAGGCAGCACTGAGAGGAGCACTGGCATTCACAGAATAGACAGTTACAATTGGCACAAATATTATCCAGTATCGCAAAACGATTCATGTCAGTAAAACTATTGTGTTTCATATCAATGTTACATGTAGCACTAAAAAGAGACTTTGAAACAGACAAACCTGTAGCCTTGTAAGGATAAGAACAGATATTTGTGCTTGTGTCTTCATTGCTAGAGTTTATCACGGCATCCATATGTATCACTTTGCCAAGTCCTCATGCAATAAAACACACTTTCTGTTTATGGCCTGTCTGGTGGCACAAGTTACATGTTATTGGTTGTTTGTGCCAACAAGTGGACTCGAAATGTCCGAATTCTCCACATTTGTAACAACTTGGCTTATCGTTGATGTCCGATGAAGTACAGTGGTCTTTCTGTTTGATGATCCTGACAGCACTGTCAATGTTTCTGATCAGCTGAGATGAACCTTTTGAGCTAAGATGTAGGCCATCTCCCACAAGCAGTTCTCGGTTAATCCTCCCATTGCGCAATACAAAAGAGGATGCATTGTCCACAAACCTGAGATCATAATATTCTGCCAAACCTTGGAGTCGTTGATTGGCCTGTGATACACGACCAAGTGCTGTGCTGGGATCCATCCTGGGACAAAGGCCACAGATGATGGTTTCTGTAGATGGAGCAGCATAATAAATTTCATTGAGAAGGTCGTTGTAATCATGTTCAAATTTGTCCACACCACCAGTGTGTAAATCGTTAGTCCCCACCTGTAACACGATGCTTTTATACATGGTCAGATCCATGTTGGACAACTTGTTTTGAACATCATTGATAGTTGCCCCTCTCAGGGTCTTTACCTCTGTGTAATCTCTGAGCCCCTTTGTTTTAATACCTTGTAAAATAGAACTCCCAATGATCAGTGTCCTACTGACAGGGTTAATTGCCTTGATTGGTTTGTCCGTAAATTTGTCTTTGCCCCTGAGTTGCTTTGAGGTGACAACTTCTATATGCTGTACATCACTTTGGGAGTTATCATTTAGGGCAGGTTGTTCACTCTCCATAGGAGGCTGGATGACTCTTTGGCTAGTCTTTTGGAGTGACACATCTGTTTTGAGTGGTGGTAAAGCATGGGCATGTGTCGGTTCATGGACTCCTGTTTTGACAGTACTTATATTTAACTCCTGTAAATCCGGCTGTGTTTCGGTCTGCGTCAAAACATCAGCATGCAGTCTGGTCCTTGAATCAGGTGTTTCTGTATGGGTCTGCATTGAAACATCAGCATGCAGTTTAGTCTGTAAATCTGACTGTGTTTCTGCTTGAGTCTGTGTTGATATATCAGCATGCACTCTGGTCTGTGATCTATTCTGCTGCTCTACCATTTCAGCCTGTAATTGTTGGTACTGTTCTCTTAATGTGAACACTTGTAACAGCAGGTCGTCTTTCTCTATCAGTAGCTTCAGATAGCAATTATCACACCTGCATGTAGAGACCCCTGGAAGGTGAGACATAGAGTTCAGTGTGTCACTGCTGATTAATCCCCTGTAGGGGATATGGCCCTCCATGGAGTGTCCTTTGTCTGAATCTATTCTGTATGGTGTAGATGTTTTACCTGGACATAATACAGTGGGATTGTGGCAGTGGAAATCATCAGTAAGCATGCTTACAAGATACCCCCCGATGCACATTTGATAGGAATTGATGAGTATTTGTAGAGGAATATAAGTATACATGTTATGAGTGGCGGCACAGTATGTAACTAGTTGACAATGAGACCTCGCTCGGTTGGAGTGCGGTTAACGGATTGTCTATGCATGTGTCGTGACGATACTCAGATGAGTTTAATGGATTGTTCAGAAAATTGATGTTAATAATGATTGTTGAGAATGGGGTTATGCAGGCATATTGTGTTTTACCTAACTGTTGTTACCACTAGAACCGTGTAGACTTGAAATGGGCTGTTGCAACAGATAGGCGAATTACTGTCATCTGGATAACCATATTGAAGAGGAAAAGGAAGTAAATGGGAAGTGAAATATTAAACTTACTACCTGTAGACGCATATGCAACATCCTGAGCTAGGTCTCATGGTATGGCAGCTACATACAAAATTTGAGAAGAATCTAATCAGCCGTTGTCAAGTTATGCTCCAGAAATGGAATGTTATGGACCAACTGAGAAAATTCTGCCCATAGGTGGCGCCACCTGTAGACGCACATGCGCCAAATGCAATCCCAAGCAAGGTCTCATGGTAAGGTAGCTACATACCAAATCTGAGAGGAATTCAATTAGCTGTTGTCAAGTTATGCTCCGGAAACGAAATGTTACGGACCGACAAGAAAAAGTTTTGACCCTAGGTGGCGCCACCTGTAGATGCACATGCGCCAAACGCAATCCCAAGCGAGGTCTCATGGTAAGGTAGCTACATACCAAATTTGAGAGGAATCCAAGTAGCGGTTGTCAAGTTATGCTCCGGAAACGAAATGTTACGAACTGACATGAGAAACTTTTGACCCTAGGTGGCGCCACCTGTAGACGCACATGCGCCAAACGCAATCCCAAGCGAGGTCTCATGGTAAGGTAGCTACATACCAAATTTGAGAGGAATCCAAGTAGCGGTTGTCAAGTTATGCTCCGGAAACGAAATGTTACGGACTGACATGAGAAACTTTTGACCCTAGGTGGCACCACCTGTAGACGCACATGCGCCAAACGCAATCCCAAGCGAGGTCTCATGGTAAGGTAGCTACATACCAAATTTGAGAGGAATCCAAGTAGCGGTTGTCAAGTTATGCTCCGGAAACGAAATGTTACGGACTGACATGAGAAACTTTTTACCATAGGTGGCGCCACCTGTAGACGCACATGCGCCAAACGCAATCCCAAGCGAGGTCTCATGGTAAGGTAGCTACATACCAAATTTGAGAGGAATCCAAGTAGCGGTTGTCAAATTATGCTCCGGAAACGAAATGTTACGGAATGACCCTAGGTGGCGCCACCTGTAGACGCACATGCGCCAAGCGCAATCCCAAGCAAGGTCTCATGGTATGGTAGCTGCATACCAAATCTGAGAGGAATCCAACTGGCGGTTGTCAAGTTATGCTCCGGAAACGAAATGTTACGAACTGACTTGAGAAACTTTTGACCCTAGGTGGCGCCACCTGTAGACGCACATGTGCCAAACGCAATCCCAAGCGAGGTCTCATGGTATGGCAGCTGCATACCAAATTTGAAAGGAATCCAAGTAGCGGTTGTCAAGTTATGCTCCGGAAACTAAATGTTACGGACTGACATGAGAAACTTTTGACCATAGGTGGCGCCACCTGTAGACGCACATGCGCCAAACGCAATCCCAAGCGAGGTCTCATGGTAAGGTAGCTACATACCAAATTTGAGAGGAATCCAAGTAGCGGTTGTCAAGTTATGCTCCAGAAACGAAATGTTACGGAATGACCCTAGGTGGCGCCACCTGTAGACGCACATGCGCCAAACGCAATCCCAAGCGAGGTCTCATGGTATGGTAGCTGCATACCAAATTTGAGAGGAATCCAACTGGCGGTTGTCAAGTTATGCTCCGGAAACGAAATGTTACGGACGGACGGACGGACGGACGGACAAGCTGAAACCAGTATACGCCCCCTACACTACGTGTCGGGGGGTATAATAAAACAGTTCACCTTCCAAGTTGAAGGTTCTATATACAATGGATAGTGAGCAATTTTACAAAACAATTATCTTGAACACAATTCTGTACATGATATCAAGCTATGGTTGAGACACATGTTAATATTTTTTAAGATACCGGTAGCATTAGAGATATTAGCTTGTTATTTCTCTTCTGGGATATCTACTGTATACTAATCTCTGTACCTTTCGTATTCTATAGCATTACAGATGAGCTGTGACTTAAATGTATCTAATGTGATATCTACTGCATATTAATAATTTTACCTTTTGTAAGATAGCAACATAAATGAGATGTAACTTATCTACTGTTCTGTGCACTGTATATTGTAAACTATACCTTTTGTAAGATAGCATTACAGATGCTTACCTATACTGGGATATTTACATGTACTGTACATGTATATTATTCACTATACTTGTTGTAAGATAGAATTGAGATAAGCTGGTTACTGATCTACTGGGATATATCTATTGCATATCAATCTCTGTACCTTTTGCATTCTACATGTTCTATAGCATTACAGATGAGCCGTAACTTATCTACTGTTATATGTATACTGTATACCGGTATTTAATTTATTAACTTTACCTTTTGTGAGATATCATTATAGATGAGCTGTAACTCCGGGTGTTAACCAGGATATAAAATCTGCCTGTCCAAATATCACATTTTGCTAGATTTGGACAGGCTACTGTTTTCATTATCTTCCCCATGTTAAATTTTCCCTGTCCAAATTTGAACTTGCTAGTCAAGTGGACAGGTGGACAGGATAATACCATGCTGTAACTTGTCTACTGCGATGTACTGTATATTAGTGACCTTACCTTTTGTAAGATAGCATTACAGATGAGCTGTAATTTGTCTACTGTGATGTCTACTGGTAGATCAAATGGAGTGCCTGTTGTTTCTCCTGTCTCACTAGTGAACTGCGCAAGGATCCGTTTACCTTCTTCTTCACTGCAAAATCAAGAAAGAACACATTTGATGAGAAAGCTTGTCATTACAGTTAGTTTTTAAATTTTATTATTGGATAATAGCTTTCTCAAATGTTGCATAGCACTGCTGTTGTTTATCAAAAGTTCTCATTTTGGAATTGAAGTGTGAGAGACAGTCAAGGTACTAACAGACATTGGTAGTAATTAAGCCGTCTTCCCTCCATTGATAAACGGATTGTCTTTTGACCCGCGCCAATTTGAATTAAGACAAGCTTTCTAACTGGCTATTTAACATGTCACAGGCAGCACCTACATGTAAAAGGTGCAACAACCCCTCAGCCAGACAGTTTTAGTCAGTGTATATTGATCCACAATGAATGGAAAATGCATATGTAAAAGCCTGAAATATTTGGTTGAATGGGATGTTGGATGAATTGGAGAACTATAATAAATAGTTTGACATATCACGTGCAAAAAATATGGCGGAAGAACAAAAATATTCTAAACAAAAACAAAAGGCTGAACCCTAATGATAATCTGAACAATAATAAAAGTCTTCCGATTTTCAGTGGGAGCCATGTAATATAGAGTTTTTCATAGGAATACGAAGCTGCGCATCTAAAACCCCTCGGCTCTGGGTGCCAGCCATTCATATGTACTAATTTGAAAATATCAGGACCATCAAGCAGTCAAGTGACAAATATACAGATTATCAAAAAACTTGCAATCAGAAATGGCCGCAAAGTTTTCCGTCCAATCAGAGAAACTGGCAGTCATTACTTGTCTCTTGATGTATCTATGACGTATAACAAGCAAACTGAACACTTGAACAGTATCAAAGGATCGATCATCATTGATTTGACATAAATTGAAAATGGCTGCCAAGGTTTCCATCCAATCAGAGAAAACGGTTCTGTCATTCATTGTTAGTCTCTTGATGTACTGATGATGCATACAAAGTCTTGCATCAAACACTTGAACAGTACCAGAGGTATAGATTTTGCATAAATTAAAGATGGCAATAAAGTTTCCACCTAATCAGAGAAATTGGTTGTCATTAATTGTAAGTTTCTTGATGTATCGATGATTTGTAGTTTCATATGAAGCACTAAAATGGTATCAGATATAGATCATTAATGATTTTGCATAAATTAAAATGGTCGCCAAGATTTCCGCCCAATCAGAGACACCAGTTCTGTCATTCATCGTAAGTCTCTTGATGCAATGATGATGTATATCAAATTTTACATCGAGCACTTGAACGGTATCAGAGATAGAGATCATTAATGATTCTGCATAAATTAAAGATGACTGCCTATCTTTCCCGTCATTCAGAGGAACTGCTGTGGTTATTCATTGTGAGTCTCTTGATATATCGATGCTGTATACCAAATTTCATATAAAACACTTAAATGGTATCATAGATATACATCATTAAAAAGTTTGCATAAATTAAAGATGGCCGCCAAGATTTTCGGCCAATCAGAGAAACCAGTTATGCCATTCATCAGAAGTCTCTTGATGCATCGATGATGTTTACCAAATTTTACATCGAGCACTTGAACGGTATCAGAGATAGAGATCATTAATGATTTTGCATAAATTAAAAATGGCCGACCATCCTTCCCGCCTCTCAGAAGAACTGATGTGGTTATTCAATGCAAGTCTCTTGATACGTCATCGATGCTGTATACCAAGTTTCGTATAGAACACTTCAATGGTATCAGAGAAATACATCATTAAAGATTCTGTATAAATTAAAGATGGCCGCCAAGGCTTTCACCCAATCAGGAAAACTGGTTTGGTCATTCCTTTAAAGTGTCTTGATGTATCGATAATCTATACCAACTTTTACATTGAACAGTGAAATCGTTTCCGAGATACACAAGATTCATGGTTTCGCATAAATTAAAGATAGCCGCCAAAGTTTCCACCCAATCGGGTCCAGATTCGATAGGGTTCTGGGTCACGAGCATATGGATGTGCATGGCAAGTTGTATCGATAATCTATACCAAGTTTTACAATGAACAGCGAAATGGTTTCCGAGATACACAAGATTCATGGTTTCGCATAAATTAAAGATGGCCACCAAAGTTTCCAACCAATCGGGTCCAGATTCAATAGGCTTGTGGTTGACCACCCAACAATCCTGCATACCAAATTTGACGTACTTGCAGACGACAAGACCCCACAGCCTTATACATGTTATAGGCAGCGAGCGGTGCACCGAGATGTGCCTGCCCACATGAGCTCAGGTTTGTTAATTACTTAAGGGGCTTTCAATTTCTTTAACCCACAAAATATTTTTAATCAATGATAACTGGACTATTTTCAACTTGATGTTGCCAACATTATCATAAATGTAAGCTTATTGGACCTTTCTTGGATTAGTAGGAATAATTGATCCATATGATCATATTTAGACCAGTTATCAGTACTTCAAAAACCCATCCCAGGTTAAAGATATAGGAGAGAGATCATGAGAACGAACCGGAGCTCATGCGGTGACCACGTGCCAGTGCAATTGTTCAAGGATTAATGTGGAAAGGGTGGATTCCTCACAACATGAGCAGAGAAAGAGCTCGAGTGACTCGATATTCTTTCGGTTTATTTTTCTTACATATCAGACTTCACTCGGGCTGAGAGGGCTCCGACCTTACCAACAACAAAAATTAACCAACACAAAGTAATTAGACCCCTTCCATAGATGTTTTGGGGCTAATGCTACTGTGGATAATACACATTGTACCTTCACTGGTATATTAGCCACTGCAGAAGTTTGATCGCCAGCAAATGAATTTTGTCCCTGTGGCTTTTGTCCAGACAGCGGCACACTGCATGGATACAGCCTGCAACACAGGTTAGCTACAGGTGGAATCCAGGACAAAAGTCTCAGGGGACAAAAGCCTCATGGACAAAGGAAGGTTACCATACAATTATTGGCAAAGGCGATTAATTTTTGACCATAAAGTTGACAATAAATTTTAAACAATTTCCAAAATTTATCCTCATGTTAAATAATACAAAAATATATTTTGATATTTGTTTAAAATTCATTGTTTTCAACGTTCTGATAAAAAAAATTAAGCACTTTTACCAATATTTGTATTTTGCTGAAACTTCTTCCATATTGTCATGTTTACCGTAAGATGTTTAACGTAACTTTTCCCCTTTACTGTTGTTTCGTTTTACACTCTCATTATTTAACATTTACACAAGTCCAGAAATTGACTGCAAATTATGCATATTATCATCTTGAGTTGCAGTTGTTGTTTACATGTGTATCTGTAAATCCACTCTTAACTCGATGTGTATCTGTCACTGGTGCTACAAGAAAAAATGACATGGTGCTATATTCCCAAAATGCTGTTTGTTCTCTTTAATATGCTTGAGAAAGTAGACGGCGGGCGGTCTTGAGGCATATGGTTTTAAGCATTACTCTGTAAGTGTAACAAACAGTACAAGTCACTTCACAGACATCTTAAATAATGGTTTGAGGCTTTCGTCCACTGGGGCTCTTGTCCGCCGGGTAACTTTTTTGAAGTATAACTGAACGTTTACCACCCGACATTGTCAAATCAGAATGTTGTTGTTGTTGTTGTCAAAATAGTCGAGATTATGGAGCGCACAGTTTACAACCGTCATGAGCCAGCTAAGTTTCCAGGGGCGTCGTTAGGGGGGGGTCGTCCGGTGCGAACGACCCCCCCTTGGCCGCACAAAAAAAAAAACAGAAGAAAAAGCAAAAGAAAAAACAAAAAAAACAAAAAACAAAAACAGAGAAAACAAAAACAAAAACATAAAATAAAAAAAACATAAAAATTACAGATAGAGTGCCAAGACGTGTAGTGGTGTGTAAAAGGCCCGTTTTGTTTGTGTCAAACCAGGAAGTCAAATGGAGTCCGGCATATTCTTCAATATCGATGCGGGTTTATGCGAAACAAATGTGAAAATAGAACCATAAATCTATATACATTGTGTTCAGATTTGTTTCCGAGAAAACGGGTAAAACGCATCTCCGGAGACCCTGGAGCTTCCGGGGCCTAAGCGGCCCCTGGACCCTCGCCTGTCAGGCTGTGACGATTGTTCATTTTAGCTTTGTGTAAATGAATCGCTATCATATTGGTTCTAATGTTCCATCATGTAAAGGTCATCGGTTTTTTATGTGTTCTTTTTATGTGATAAATATAACTAAACAGTCAAATGGATTCAGGCATGAAGTATGATTTTTTCAATATCGATGAGTGTTTATAAATGCGAAACATACGTGAAAATAGAACCATAAATCTGCATACATTACGTTCGAATTTATTTCTGGGAAAACTCTTAGAACTTGTCTCTGGAGATCTGGAACTTCGGAGCTTCCGGGGCCTAAACGGCTCGTGGACCCTCGCCTGTTGGGCTGTGAGGATTTCCTTGTTTTATCCTTGTGTGAATGAATCGTATCTGTAGGCATATTCGTTTCCCTCCCAAGAACTATAAGTCATCGTTTTGTATGTTTTAAATATAACTAGAACGTCAAATGGATGAAGGCAGGAGGTGCGATGTTTTCAATATCGATGCATGCTTATAATTGCGAAAAAAAATTCGTGAAAATAGAATCATAAATGTGCATGCAGTATGATCAGTTTTATTTCCGGAAAAACGTTCAGAACGCATCTCCGGCTAACTAGGACCCCGGAGCTTCCGGGGCCTAGGCGGCCCCTGGACCCCCGCCTGTTGGGCTGTGATAGTGGTCCCCAACTTTCAATTACGTTCCGACACCACTGGGTTAGCCTACGAGGTATATAGGCCCAAAGTGTTATTATTGTGTTTTCAAGATGACAAGAGAATAAAATATAATACTGATATTTGACAAATGACGTGTTAGTTTAATTGTTGGAAATCGCTCAGAATGCATCTCAGACCATCTAAGGTCTCAGAGCTGTATAATATAACCCTAAATCTGCATACATTATGTTCAGATTTAATTCCGGGAAAACGCTTAGAACGGATCTCCGGCGATCTAGGACCCCGGAGCTTCCGGGGCCTAGGCGGCCCCTGGACCCTCGCCTAAAGTGCTATGATAATCGACCCCCCTTTGAAAAATCCTAGCGACGCGCATGGTTTCAGACATGTTTTGATATTATGAACGGATGGTACAATATTATATGGCTCATGTCACTTATTATATACCTCATGATTCAAATTCAACTGGCGTTGATACTGTTTTATATTGAAAGACAACAAACTTCTCTCGACAGTTGACGGTCTCGCTCCTCCGAAACAAAACCGGAACCACGTGCAACCAGGCTGATCACAAAGTGGGAGCAGTAATTATTTAAAAAAATAGCTCTATTTGATAATACAGTCAAAAGACCGTTTGATGCTTGTAGAATTGAAAAGTAAATGTAATTTTAATTAGACAGCAAATGTAAAGTAAAGCACAGTCTGTCTCAGCACGCTAAAATTATGTTGTATTTCCTATGATATCGATATCAGATGAATTAATGACTCGTCCCTGGGAAAGCGGGGAGCTGTCGAATAAAGATGGCTGGAAGAACATCATCCATTCTAAGCGGTCTTTGCTCACCAAAGATGTTGAATTTGCCAGTGAAGAGATGCTATCTCAATGCCAATGGTTAGACAGCTGATCCGAAGTAGCTTCATATATGTAAAACAAAATAATATGAAATAGGCAAAGCCTAGAAACGAACGAAGTATACTTCTTTTGTTCGCTTCTGACTTTGCCTTTTTCGTATCATTTTTTTTTTTCGCAAACCATATATAGTCACTGTTATATTACGGAAGCTTAGAAGGGACATTGAAAATTATATACATATAGGCGCAGCCTAGTGCGAGTTCTTTTCATTTTCCTGGTCGTTTGTGGCTTGGTGATTTCTGATGAAATACTGGCAACCCAAAAGTTCGGAATTGCTGTGGTTGTGGATGATGCGTTGAATATTTGATCAATCGGGAAACGTATTGTTCTTTATCTGACATAGCAGACTGCCTATACCATATAGTATATGTTTCACACATTTCAAGGTCCGAAAATATGAATTATTTTCAGTATAATCAAATACAGTCGATCAGAATTGATACTCTGGATCGGATCTGGGATAAAGTATGTTGATCGAATATATAAACCACAAAATATTGGGATGCTTCTTCATTATAAATTAATTTGAGGAATGAAACGGATAGAATTATTTTAATTTTATCCTTGAATGAAAAATTAAGAATGCCAAACTGTTCGAAGAGAGATATTATTATATAATGGACAGAAATACTGCGATGTTTATAGTTACATATAATCAAATTATTGTAAACAAATGAAAAACAAGCTTGATAGCTTATGAAGCCAGGACATTCCACCTTGAGGACATTTACCCCTGTAGACATTTCCCTAGATATTTCCTCCTTCAAACATTTCCCTCTGTGGACATTCCCCACTCCCCCTCCCCCCCCTTTTTTTTTTGTATTATAACTACAAATGTGTAACACACTGAAATATTTTAAGATGCTTTCAACAAGATTTGTATAATTTAGTAAAATATTGTAATAGATATCTTGGGTTTTGCCATGAATTACTTTCTCTTCAACAGGGCACTATTTTGACATGCATAATTCATCTCAGCATATCTGTGCTAATAAAGAATTCCATTGAATTGCGCAAGTGTATGTTACATTATTGATTGTTCGCCTAATGTAGGTGTTGTTTTTTTCATTCATGTAGGTTCTAATTAGCAAATAAACATCTATTCTATTCTATCGTATGGATCAAAATATTTATTTACTTATGACTACGTAATAGTTGTTAACGTATAGGATGTATACTACCGGTACCGTAGCTATTGTTTTATCATGCCGAATTATAGAAAATAATGAATAATAATAGAGAAATGCCCCAAATTTGTTTTTGTCAATATTTCAATTTTGTTAAACATTTGTACGAACTCATAGTACAAAAATATATAGGAAGGGGGGCGGGGGGGAAGGGGGGATGCATGTCTAAATATGAGGAATCTGACTTTCTAAAATTTCGTTTTATAAGTTGTTTGAGTTCTTGGTAAAATTTTGCTGTTTGACTTCAAAGCTATTCATGAATTGACCCCTCAGAAGTGTACGGATCTAAACACAATAAAATCTGCAATAAACTATAGCTTGATGAATGTGTTTGTTTTATGAACTTTGCTTGCATCTTGGTTGTCCGTACCTATTAATTTAATGTCTAAATCTAGGCCATAATCTGAAGTGAATGGATGATATCTGACAGTTCAGACAATCGCAGTGTCACCGTTTACTTGGAAATGATTTCTTGCCTGTTATAATTAAAATCCCCTATTGATAATCAGCTTGTTGTGTGACCCCCTTCTCCCTTTTCTTTGCGAACTTTGGATGACCTAATTTATCACGCGGACGTCAGCGACAGAACTTGAATGGCTTGATTTTGCTACGGCGTAAGGTCACAATTCCGTGACAAATGTTCATTTATATCTCTTTACGAAACATCAGATCTTCAAAGCCTAATAAATAAGCTTGTTATAGATGGACACGTTATACAGCTTTTTCTTGCCGTAGAACTAAATTTTATGAAATTTCTGCACTGATGTGAAGTGCCATTTTCGCGAAAAAGAGGTCTGACCGCATTCTCAACCTGTAACCATTTGCGTGCGCGAAGTGCAGACGGCACTCGGGCGTTTTCGCTAAATATTCTATCCGTCGGAAGGGAATTCATCCTTGAATTTATTAGCATATTATCCTTTTTTTGTTTCAATCTATAGCAAATATTTTTAGATTAAATTTCGATACTGTTCTAATTTTAGCTATTACCCACACTGCCTCAAATCCAATATGGCAGCCCCCGCAAAATACGCCCACGCAAACGATGAAATCTGAACATGATAGACTACGGTGATTGTCTGTCTTTACATGGATTTACACTGGTTTGTGATTAAGTTCTGTATCTGTATTTTGTCTCACGTAATGCATGTATGTTACCTATTTAACGAACTCCGTTAGGGATCGCTTCGCGGTCCCGAACTTCGTTCGTTATCAAGAAGATTATTTAATTGAGTTTAGCTGCTCATCTGTCATGTTATTTTCTTTTAGCCAGCCATGTCAACTGCAAGTTGTAATATTGTCAGTCTTTTGTCCAGGAGCCAAGTTGTCATGTCTTCATTCGTTCCGCCGCTAGTCATGTACTAGCCATTTTTTTACAGGGCCTCGTATTCTCTATGTTCAACTCAACTACAAAACTCTTGTTTTGCGGGCCTGTGATTAAAACATTACATGTGAACACAATTTCAAATGTGCTAATTTACTGTGAATATCAGGCAATCCAGGCACTGCAAAAACACAATCTTTGCCCTGAATTTATGCGGCAAACATAAATTTATCATGCCTTATTGTCTAGGTCTTACTATAATTCAAAATTTGTTTGCCAAGATTTAGTATTGATAAGCTGTGCAGCTCGGTTTCATCTGTTGTCACAGGGTCTCCTGGCACTGGCTTGAACCACCGGACCAGTTTGCATTGAATTTCCACAGGCATCACGCATGTAACATCAGGCTGTCATGCACCTAACGGCAAAGTCCAGTCAATACTTTGATATAGATAGTTAAGCTATTGTTTGCATGATGAGATTAAATGTCCATATAAGGGTATTTTAGCAAAGTGGATGATATTTGATCACAGGATTCACAGAATTTTTTGAATGAGTAGAATTTTACATTTTGTGCGTCATGCACGTAACACTGTGTTTGATGCTGCTTAGATCTCCTGTTATCATAGCTGTTCAACCTTCTAACAAGCGCTGAATGAGCGCAAAGACCTCCGTCGAGGCAACAGGGTCAGTAGGGGAATAGTACATCACTGAATAACATAGGGCCGGATGCCAAGCTCAATTTTGCATTTGTTGACGTGAACTTCACCAATGGTAATTAACGTGAGGTTCCCCACTAGCATGTCCAGCTAGGGATGTGGAAGTCACATTCCCCGCAAATAATATTTCTTTGATTTCACGTGCTTGAAGTATTGGGGTATGGAATAGAGTATATTGATGGAAAACCTGGAATACTGCTTGAGACATTACTGATTAGGCCCCTTCCCACCCACACCTCCCCATGAGAGGACACCCCCACCCAAATCAACACGTTAGCGGCAGAAATGAGACCCTGTGTGCCTAGTTTTACCAACTTGCTTGTGATTTTATGCTATAGGCCCTACACATCAACACTTCATATTTTGTACGTGTACAGTATAGCATCCTCATTGACAGAATCCTCTACAAAACACATCTGATTTTACCGACACTTCGTTCTGATCTGTCTCGGCATCATGTGTGGATTCAATGGGCTCGGAATAATTTTGTATACTGGTGGTTACAGGTCACCTTCACCATAATGTATCAATTACCATGGACTTGTACATGTATCACATTCATATTGAATGGTGATGGCTGATGAGAATATTGCCAATATGGAACAAATGGCTGGATTCCAGCGAATAAAAAGTTCATGTTAATCATAAACAACATACAATTAATAATACTATCAAATAATTATGTATATTCCTTGTCGACATCAATATAATACAGACAATATTATGACTGAATCAGGGTAACAGATATCCAAGGGTATATATGTCTACACTAAACTGAAGGAGATCCATGATGCGTATTATATTATGTTGTAAAACTTCACTTGCTAATCTTGATTATGTTGCTTATTGTGAAAATAAATGAAGTTATGAAAATAAATTTAGTATGATTGCCCAGTATCCTCAAATTAGAAATATCTTCAGCAGCTAAAGTTAAGCCAATCATAACAATATATAACACCATGGTACTCAGGAAATGAAGTCTTTGTTTCTAGAAGCTAAATCATTTCTGGCACATTCAAGTCCTCACCTGGTCAAGGGAGATAATTTTGTAAAAAAAAAAAAACAAAAAAACAAAACAAGTATAGATCCACACTGGCGCAGACCAGAAAGTTGTATGACCTTTGATGATATTTGTGGAGCATGCTGCAGGACTTCAACTTTCATGAATCTGATATTATCCACACAACCCATTCTACATGATATTTTTGCCATAGCACCGATAAACTAGATCCCTTCATTTATGTGGTCTAGATCCAGGAGCTATTGGGGGCTGCAGGTTTTGTAAAAGTTAGATCCAATTATTCTGAGAGAAGGAATGAAGTCCGGCATGGTTGTTTTGAGGTAAAACTGGGCATCCTTGAAAATGTCTGACCGATTGACACATGTATCACTCTGCCGGTCATCATTACATGCGTAATGTTTATTTCCTGAGGAATCAGGGGGGGGGGGGTTGTGGCCAATCACTGACTCTGATGCTTATGTGCTTCATGACCTACGTGACAGGTTTATGGACTTTACAACATGTTGGCAGAAGATTATTGTATCTTACATCAAGTTTATGGCTGGAACTATGAAATAAATTTAAAGGTAAACATATGCCAAAGCATTGTACATGTATATGTGCTATGTCGCTGTAAATTGCAGGATTAGTGGTCTGTGGACTGCGTGGTACAGTTACAGGCAGCGGCACATGTCTGCATAAGTTTTTCAGTGCTCTCCAGGTAAATGCCATGACTGGAAATATGAAATTAATTCAAAAGTAAACATGCCATATATGACATTGTACATGTATAAGCTTATACATGTGACATGTTGCTGTGAATCACACGTTTTTTGGCTTGTGAACTACATGATACTGTTATGGGCAGCAGCACATGTTTGCAGAAGTTTACTGATGGTTTTCCAGTCCGAAACAGGCAGGGAAATATGAATTTGACCCAAAAATCAACCGAACTATTACACAAAAATACTACAATATAGTACATGTTGTTTGTGTTGAAGTTTCACACAATTTGGATTTCACGGACTACGTGACAGGTTTATCATGTACGACACATGTTGGCGGAACTTTATTGATTGTTTTCCAGTCCGAAACAGGCAGGAAAATATGAATTCGCAGAAAAAAGCAAACCTGCATTTTACATAACAAAGACATAAATTTGGTACATGTGCTGCGCGTTGATAAATCGCACAATTTTGATTTGGCAGACTACGTGAAAGTCTTATGGACTACGGGACATGTTGGCGGAAGTTTTCCAATGCATTCCCAGTCCCAAGCAAGGAAGGAAATATGAATTTGACCCAAAAATCAACATGACTATTACACAAAAATGCTACAATATTGTACATGTTGTTTGCGTTGAATTTTTGCACAATTTGGATTTCAAGGACTACGTGACAGGTTTATCATCTACACCACATGTTATCAAAACTTTGCTAATGGTTTTTTAATCTGAAACAGGCAGGGAAATATGAATTTGCAGAAAAAAGCAAACCTGCATTTTACATAATAAATACATGAATTTGGTACATGTGCTACGCGTTGATAAATCGCACAATTTTGATTTGGCAGACCACGTAAAAGTCTTATGGGCTACGGGACATGCTGGTGGAAGTTTTAATGCATTTCCAGTCTCAATCAAGCATGGAAATATAAATTTGACCCAAAAGTAAACATGAATTTTGAATAAAAACAAAGAAAAATAGCACATGTTGTTTGCGTTGAATTTTCATACAATTTGGGTTTCACAGACTATGAGACAGGTTTGCCATCTACGTTATATATCAGTGGAAGATTACGGATACTTTTTCCGGGCCCAAACATGCAGCAAAATAAAAAATAAACGAAAAATAAAACCTGCATTTTACAGTTTTACACAACATTACAAGTATATGGACCACGCCCCCTTTGTTCTGTTATTGATTTAACGACTAATTGGCTATAGTTCGATGGAACGAGACTATCTGCGTTAGAACATATGTCATAGAACATGTTCGCATAGATCTGGAGTAATGAAACACTCTTGGAAACAAGAAATGACTCAAAATACAAACCCGGAAATGGAAAACAACAACATGTCTTGGTTTGCGCGACCTTGGTGACCTTCCCCACCGTAAATTTTATTTCGGGAAATAGAGCCTAGTAACATGTTTGCTGGTGGAAAGGGAATATTTCCTGCCTCCTAGATTTTCACAAATGGTTCCAAAAGGTTTCAAAAAGTTTCAATTTGGAATGGAGTCTATCGGGGGAGAGAAGAAGCGAAAAATCGCATTGTCCGTCTCTCCAAGCTCATGAGCTGGAGGGCCGCCATGTTCAATGCAAGACGGTACATCTTCGGAAAATTTATGACCTATCTCGGGTTCTTAGCGTGACATGTACTTGATCAGGTCAGGGCATTTGCAGCATTTCTGTTCTTCATTCAATACATAGTACTGTTCACACGCCCTATGATATGTACTTTTGTATCCAACATTATGCAAGTTTTGTTGTTAAAAAAATAAAACTGAACGTTGAACTTGTAGGCCTACTCGTTTGAAGCAGCAGACATTATAAATTTAGTTGACCTACATGTAGATTCTGCATTGAAGATCAACCATTGAAACGCGGAAAACAACGAATTACGTCAATTATACCGTATTTTCGCCTGCATGTTGTCTGATCGTACTATTCTTGTTTATCTGATGATGCTAAACAATAATGATCTTGTGAACTTTGGGATAGGTCATAAATTTTCTGAAGATGTACCATTTTGCATGTTCAATCTCTCGGTGGATGCAGGACAGAACCGGATAGCTCTGGTTTCGAGATTGAGGTGGAACCCGACTACAGAAGCAAGGCCCACTGCAATGCATTGCAATGGGGAACCCCATTATTTCAATTGTGTCCAAAGAAAAGTGCCTCAAGATTTCGTCGGGAACCATGACGATCCCTATTGGAAATACTATGAGTCGTGGGTTCCCCATATGACAATTATTTGGCGGGAGATTTCACATTGCGTTCCTAGACCGCCGTCTGATCGACGGAGGTAAAAACAGCAAAGGCAAAATTTAGAGTAGATGCAACAGTGGAGAAATGGCTGCCTAAAAGCTATAGAAAATTTCCTCTGAATGTCACGCATGTAATGCCGGAATCGCTCATATGCAACTGTGATTAATTAGAAGCCTATTCAAGTTGAATGACCTTGACCTATTTCACCAAGGTCAAATCTGGTTAATATAATATGTTTTGAAGGGTTGTAGTTAGGCATGCATGGGTTCATAAGGCATAACATGTGTTTATTTAAAGTGATCGTAAACCGTCAAGTCAAGTTTCCATTAAATGAAAGACCATTGCAAACATTGTGGAAAAATATTTATTGTAATTTTTTACGATTTTATTGCACAGAGTAAACTGCAAATAAAGCACGGTATTCCATGGTGGTCTGTTGCCATCATATTCAGGTCCAGTGATGTCACACTGCCTTAATACATATATTTCAAACTGTGTATGCACTTTCCAACACTTGATTAAAGCTTTTAAAGGTGTGTATACTTTGAGTTTCAACACAGACTCACTGTCCAAGTGTGCATGTTTCACCAAAATCAGGGAGATGGTAAATCATAAGTGTCAAGTCAATTTGAATCTTGCATTTAATTTCCCCGATTTTGGTGAAACATGCACACTGGAACAGAGAGTCTGTGTTGAAACTCAAAGTATACACACCGTAAGCTTGAATGAAGCATTGAAAAGGGCATACACAGTTTGAGATACATGTATATGTATTAAGGCAGTGTGACATCACTGGACCTAAATATGATTGCAGCAGACCACCATAGAATACCATGCTTTATTTGCAGTTTACTCTGTGTGATAAAATCGTAAAAATTGCAATAAATATTTTTCCACACTGTTTGCAATGGTCTTTCATTTAATGAAAACTTTACTTGAGGGCTTACGATCACTTTAAACAAAATTGACATGTTGCATGAGATTTAGATACACGGTAGCTGTATAAGATTGCGAGACATGTACAATGTAGAAGCCAGATGTGTGAGTCTCCTGTCAAATGTTGATAGGTCTGTGCATGGATTATCCCAATGTCATCTTACCGAGCTAAGGGAGAATGGGATATCACATTTCATTAAATTTACCCTTAGCTTATTGACTTCATTCTCCATATATTTGACCCTATTTCAGCTTCACGAAACATTACATCACATGAATAAATAAACCAATGAAATTAGTTGTTTATAAATGTTTGACCTGGAAATCAGACATGCTTCAGCCTTGCAGTATGTATGAGGGGCACGAATGTGGGATACTACACGAGACCAGATCATAGGCCTACTTATGGAAATTAGCTAATTTATTTCTCACACTAATTTGTTTCTTCTTTCTTTAGAAGATTGAGTTTATAAATGGGTAAAGTATTTGGAAATAATAAAATCAGGGACAGTTCATATAAACAATAGTGTATCTATTTTTTTTATTGGGAAAATTCAAGGCCCACCAAGTGCTGAAGGTGTGTCTTCATTAAATGAATGTGATTGTGCCAATCGACTGAACTTTCGGACACATATATACCCAGATAACATCCGTTGCCACATGGCTATTTGACTGTACTATGCATTCGGATGATGTCTCATTGCTGGATTGTTAATTTCCAAATCAGAAGCATTCAGACACTGCAGAACTATTTGAATATTGGGTGGGGGAGGAGGAGTCGAAATTAGATGAAGGTGGGACAGGAGGGGTGGGGATCATCCCGTCACTCCATCAGACGGGGGTGCGGCCCTCACCTTATGTCTTATACAGGTTCTGAGATTCTCCACGTAAATGTAATTTAATGCACGGGCTGCTTTCGACCCACTTGCCAGGGCTTTCAGATATTTCTTGTAGGAAACATTTCTTATTTTGATCTTCACATTTCTTTTGCAGCACAGCCTTTCAGTTGTAGTGTGGTGAAATTTGACAAGTCAGAAGATGGCCACTGTCATTCCAGTAACAAGGATTACCAAGTTAACCCTGAATTTATAAACAGAAACCCCAGGTAAAATAACCAGCCAATAGTTGTACCATGGGGCAGTGCTGGCTTAGGCAATTAACCCACAAAACTTGAAGCTTGAATAACTTGTGTCTGCAGCAAACTGGTACAATGCTAATAATGCTATGTAAAATACCCAATACTTGGGGTATTATTGTTTCCAGAATGTTGAAAAGTCATGTCATTTTTTTTCATTAAAATATATATATATATATTCCTTGAACATGTACTTTTTGAATAAATCAATTATTATGCAGGTCGCCATCAAAAAAAGGGAATGAATGGAGCTCTGAAGCCACTTACGCCCACACTGTTTGGGAAGTCCCAACAATGCAACATCATGATGTCAACAAACGCCACACCAACAAAGAGTTTGCCATTCGATGTCATGACGTCACTAGGGAAAATTTTTCAATTACTCACACAAAACGGGTCACTGAAATGTAAACGCTGCCTGTCAAAGTATCTCATTTTACCTATTCGCTTACAAGAGTATGATTACAAGGGAGATAATTGGGAAGTGCAAAAAGCTGTGCAGATCACTCATTCTTGTAACTAGGAAGCCACCTTGATGCATTTCATGTTCATCATACTCTTTCTTTTATTGAAAAAAATGTTATTAAATGTTTAATTATAACAACCCATTATTTTACTTCAGAAATTTGGAAACTTTATGTCTGGCATACAAGAGATCAGGTTGGACTTTCCAATATCCCAGAAAAGATTACTATAACAAGTGAGTGAGAATATGGTCCTTTCATCTCATTTGTAATCATATTTCATAATTTTGGATCCTAATTTGTAATATGAAAGGGTGTTAGGGGGGCCTATGTCGGAAGGCACCATACTGGGCTCCCTAACAGGAATTGACCGCCTCTCAAGAAATTTTGGCAAGACCCATGGCAGTGGCCAAGAATTTTTTTTTGAAAGACCTGTGCATGATGCCTTTTAATTTCCAGTACATAGGAAGTTCTGGTATAAAATGATGTAGGCTTACTTTTCATTTCTCAATATGGTATGACCTCTGATAAATCAATCACGATAAATCACAAGTACTAGCATCAAACAATCACAAATCAGAATATTATGTACCGGTCGGTGACAGTGAGTTGTGTATTATGTTTAAACTTTATCATTGCTTTGTTTCAGATTAATATTTGAAGTAAGTTCTCGTAATATATCAGCTTATATAGAACACTGGAGTGGAATAAGAGTTATCTCAGCTTCTACTACTGAATGGCCAATAAAACAACACTTGTACAGGTAAGTGGTAATACAAGTTTCCACTATGATATTAAGCCTCTTACATACCTGAAATAACTTGGCCGAATGCTCCTGTCTCTGCTGGATTTCTTGAGAGATTCCAGTTATACTGGCAGGAGCGGTGATCTCAGTTATACTATCAGGAACACCCTGGGTATCAGGTGATCTCAGTTATACTGGCAGGAACACCCTGGGTATCAGGTGATCTCAGTTATACTGGCAGGAACACCCTGGGTATCAGATGATCTTGGAGGTCGCATTTATCTTTATCTACTTGGTTTGCTCAGCTCTCTGTCAGAGTCAAATCATCTGCTCTAACACAGTCAAATGGCTCATTTGCCCGGGCTCATTTGCCCCAGTATTCGAGCACAGTTGACAGTAACTGCCTGTTCCTGAAGTTGTTTTACATCTGGACGTCTGTAGACGATCCAGATGTTGATAGCCAAGCAGCATGGAAGTTGTTTGACATCCGACAAAGATCTCCATGTTGATGTTGACAAAAATGTTCATTTCTCACACCGATTCAAACTATCAGACCCTGTAGAGGTGTCATTAGGAAATTTCAATTGTCAGATGAGCTTTTGATTGGCTGAAGCGCCATATAGCGATAGCGATAATTAATAAATACCATAAAGTGAGATGTTGGTGAATCTCGGCCCATTTCACACTCCCAGAAGCAGCATATTTCAGTCTTGACTGAGAGCATTATTTCTAACAAGGTTCGACTCCATAATTGATATCAATCTTAAGGTGGCTCTCTGGTTTCGGTGCAAAGTCATGTCATTTTTCTCATATTTTTTGTATAGCTCCGGAAGTTCATCCTATATCAGAAAATGCTATAAAAATTGGGGCATAGCGTATTACTTTTTTCTAATTTTCAGCTTGTGTAACGTGTACCTGTGGCAAATTGGTACAATTAGTCCGGTGGCTTAAGGTCAGATTTTCACTTTATCGTGACAGAGTGGAATAAAGCACCAAATTTTGCACACGTATCGACAGGGGCACCGAGAACAATATCAGAAGGGGTGCCCCTGATTTCGAGGCCCAGAAGGCAGTATGTGACCCATTAGGGGCCCGGGGTCATTTTGGACCTCCAAATAGCAATTTTTATCCCAACGATTTTCAAAACATCATATATTCGCCATCCTCTGGGGTAGGAGCCTGAAAATTTCCACACTAATAGTGTTGGCAAATGTATAGCGAGAAATGCGAAATAATCCAAGATGGCCGGCATAATGACGTTACAGCTACGTCAGAACCAAAATATGGTAAATTTTTGACGAATTGTCGATGCGAAATTTTGAAAAAAAATTTTTATATTTTTTGTGGTGTTGCGTATACAGTAAATATTAGAAAATAATCATATATAACTGACTCAGATGGCACGGCTGCCCTGGACTGACCTTTGCCAAACTGGGTCAAGTTGGACCAGATCCTTATTTATGCAATAAATTCGTTGGGACGACCATACAATGTAACCCGTGGCTGGACAATGCATAGCTACCAGGGTACGGCGCATCACGTTGGGCACACCGGTTCTCGTCAGATCACCGAAGTTAAGCAGCGTTGAGCTCGGTCAATACTTGGATGGGTGACCGGGTGCTGTACCGGCTGGGCTGATCAGTGTCCAGAATAATAGGAACTGTGGACACTCTCGTGTTCTGGCACATGTAGGCACCGTCGTGATATGACTGAAACAATGTTGAAAACGACGTTAAATCCTACTCACTCACTCACTGCATAGCTACCAAGTGAAATATGTCAAAAAAATATAGCGTTCGACACCTTTTTGAATACGTTATTCGGGATTCCTGCTGCTGAAGATGAAGTGGCGGCGCCAATGCCAAAACTGTGGCCTATTAAGGAGGGTCAATGCCGATTAAAGAGATTCCGTTTTTTACATGAGCTGAGATTTAGGCTGCTGAAACGGGCGCATCCTCTGGAAACTGGATGTGAAATCGGTAACCGAAGATAAGCACGGTTTGCTTGAACTGGACAACATCTAATATTATCAGTATAAACAAATGAACTGGTTTATGGGATATGTTGTGTTTGTGAATAATAATGTACATGCTTTGTAACGGGCCAGATTGATCGGAGAAAGAGACATCGTTGTATTAAAGAACATTGCTATTGCTGTCTTGTTCTGAACGAACTGTAAGAACGCGTAAGAATGCATGAAATGCTACCAAAATCATTGCTCGTAAAAGAATTACATGGATACAATGTGGGGTATAGCATAAAATATCTTATGGAGGATATCCTTAGTTATGGGCAGTCTGTTATCCGGACGTGTAATTTTGACATGCCCGAAAGTAGCTTTTTGGCAAGGAATAACTGCGCAGGATCGTGTACTGCAGCCAAACTGTGCACCTAACTGATAGCCGATACGAATGTATAAGATGTGGAGGGTGCTTACTTGTTGAAATGTAAGAATACTTTGAAGGAAACCAACTGTGACAATGAGATGAGGAATATCTTACTGGCACACTGACCAGTGTTTTTGAGGAAATCTCTATATACTTGTCATGCGCGCTTGTATACTTTCAAGGAAGATTCAGCAAGGGACGCCGTCAGAAGAACTCTAGCTTTCTGCTTCAAAGAGTCAGCAACGGACAGGGTATTGGATGTGACGAGCGGTTGTGCCAAGGGGCTAGAGACAGCGCTTTCTGAAATTGTAACCGCGAGAGTTTGTCAGAAACAAGATTGTTCCGAAATATGTTTTGATCTGAACAGAATGTCATTTCGAAGGCAGGCAACTACTAATTGACGCATTAATTTCCTCAGCAATGAAAGACTGGTGATTGATTATTTCAACCACGGCCATATTATCACAATTTAAGAAGGAGAACGTTATGATTTGCCAGTTTATGGCCCCAAATTTCCACGGCAAGCACTTCTTGACCATGATATGAGCAAGATGGGCTGGTCATTCTTGGTCTATCCACGAGGATCCAAAAACAGCCGCCAAACCCAAGGTACCAGCAGCGTCGAAATTGGATATCCAATTTGGAGACAGAAACTTAATTTTTCGTTGCAAGACTCCAGGAATACAAGCCAGGTATTAACATAGGCTCTATCTTTATTTAAGCGAATGTGACCCTGTGATACAACTTTTGTTAAATTCTATCAGGCAGCGTTGAAATGCCCTGCCAAACACGACGACTTTACAGGCAAAATTGTGCGAGCCAATGAGAGTTACCTTTTTACGGCGCGAGAATTCACCAAGCGTGCTTTTCAGTTTATGAATTTTGTCTTCTGGAAATGATGCTTTCATAATTCTGGAGTCCAGTTGAATCCCATGCATAACCATAGCAGTTGATGGGTAGTAGGTCTTAGCATGTTTGATTGGAATGCCCAAATACTCGCACAAGTAAGTGAAAGTGTTGAGAGCTAGCTACAGAGCTACACCGACGAACAAGAAGTCGTCCAGTATGTGGATGACCTCTGATATGCCGAATTTTGTAGCCACAGCCGATTGCAGAGAATAACTTAAGCTCTTTAATATCTTACAGGATGTAGAGCATGCCATCTAGAGGCACCGATCGTAAAAATACTTGTCGCCCTAGGAAAACTTCAATAAGGGGTGAATCGCTGGCTCGATAGGAATGATGCAGAATGCATCATCTAAATATGTTTTGCCATCGAGCTTTAGTGGCCATGTTTTTGAACTAGTGCAATCGCGATATCTGATGTCTACGTATTCAACATCTCAAGTCCTGTTGATTCGCACCGTTAATAGATTTTCCCGGGTAAGATAAATCGTGTATCACCCTAAAAGTATTAGAGGGGATTTGGTTTAATGTTTCACTCAAGATTATTTCACTCATGTGGTGAAAGCCACTTTTAATGATAGAGGAAGCTAGAATACCGGAAGAGAACCACCTCCGGCCCGTCGGCAAGTAACTGGCAAACTTTCACACATGCAACAGCGAGGCTCGAACCCGTTCCGGTTCAGCGGTGTGAGGATTGCGATCACCAGCGATGCGCTCAAGAGAGCTCGGCCATCAAAATCCCCTAAAAGTATTAGGTTTCTTTCTGGGGACTAAGCTTAATGGAGAGCATACCTTATCGTCAAAAGGAGGAGTTGAGAAGGGACCAGCAACTCGACCTTTCGACAACTCTTTGTCTAATTTAGGTTCTACGATAGCAGGGTTTTGCATAGCAGATGAACGATTACGCGAGACAGTAAAAAATATTTTCTCGATTGCCAAATATCGAAACCGTTTGCGAAACTTCAAAAAAGTAAATCTACCTCAGGGTAGTTATTTAGCACAGTTTTAGCCTGATTCCAACCGGTGTTGGAAGAGTAACTCCCTTTGCCGCTGGATTTACACATGCTAATTTACATGTAAGGAGCCGGGAAGAATCCAATTGGCAACATTTGATGTGACACGTACGAGAACCTGAAGGTTCATCCTTTGAAACATTTGTTTTTAGAACCGATAATCCGCATTGAGGATGTGGCGCTGGTGGCCATATTGGATAGCTTTAGAAAAGAAAATAACCAATAACCTTCATGCGTGTTTGATCCAGTCAATCATAACTGAGCTACATGTACAGAAACCTCTCAAAGGAGCCTTCATAAATATGTATGATATATATTAGCATGTATACAAACACACATACATACATACATGATAGCAATAATGTCATTATTGGTGACGCTCTGGCGGCCATATTGGATATTCAACGGGTAATAAAGTTTCCAATTATCGTTATTATTTTCTTCTTGAGTCAGTCAGGCTGACAGAAAACCAATCTCATGTAAAAAGGCGATTCAAGCTGTCAAGTAGTCGCCAACAGTAGGCTAATGTGTGTATTATGGCGGCCATATTGGATTTATGCAAATTAAGGGCCTTCCGCCTCCTGTAGAAATGGGCACCCCTTCTGAGATCATTTCGTATGCCCACATGAGCCTCTCTGCAAAATATGGTGCTTTATTCCAGTCAGTCATGATCTTGACCTTAAGCCACCGGACTAAATGTAAATACTATGTAAAACACCCAATACTTGAGACATGATTGTTTTCAGAATATTCAAAATTCATGTCAATTTCCTGGGTATTGTCGTCGTCTGTCCGTCTGTCTGTCTGTCTGTCCATCTTTCTTGTGAACACGATATCTCAAGAAGAATTATAGCCAGGCATTGTAAATTGGTACCACATGTATTGGGTGAAGGGTCAGAAGCCTATTAAAAATGACCGACCTTGACCTATTTTATCAAGGTCAAATTCTAGTATTTGCTATATTTTTTAAAGGATTGAAGCTAGGGTCTCCAAATTCATATTATATATGCAACTCGTGATTGACTAGAAGTCTATTCCAGTTGACTGACCTTGACCTATTTTTTATGGGTCATATACTGTTTATTGTGATATAAGATGAAGAAATAAAGCTAGGCTTTCCAAATTAATACTATGTATACATCTGGCGAAGGTCCAGAGGTATACTGAAGATGACTGACCTTGACCTATTTTATCAAGGTCAAATTATAGTATTTGCTATATTTTTTTAAGGATTGAAGCTAGGGTCTCCAAATTCATATTACTTATGTAACTGGTGATTGGCTAGAAGCCTATCCCAGTTGACTGACCTTGACCTATTTTTTCAAGGTCATATACGGTTTATTATGGTCTAACATGAATAAATATATCCAGGGTTTCCAAATTGATACTATGTATACACCTGGTGAAGGACCAGAGTTGTACTGAAGATGACTGACCTTGACCTATTTTATCAAGGTCAAATTTTAGTATTTGCTATATTTTTGGAAGGATTGAAGCTGGGGTCTCCAAATTCATATTACTCATGCAACTTGTGACTGACTAGAAGCCTATCCCAGTTGACTGACCTTGACCTATTTTTTATAGGTCATATACTGTTTATTATGGTCTAACATGAAGAATATAGCTAGGCTTTTCAAATTAATACCATGTGTACATCTGGTGATGCTCCAAAGGTATGCTGAAGATGGCTGATCTTGACCTATTTTATCCTTGACCTATTTTATCCAAGTCAGATTCTATTTAGTACAATATTCTATGAAAGATTATATCTACATTGTACAAATTTATATCACTTATGGCTGGACCTGAAGATTAATGAAGAATATCACTGACCTTCACCTATTTTTAAAAGGTCAAATTCTATATGTTAAGTTTAAGATCTCCAAATTCATGTTCCCTATGCGATTAGAATTGACTTGAAATTTTTTGAAGATGACTGACCTTGATCTATATTTCCAAGATAAAATTACTTGATTGGATTATAAGCTTTTTAAAAGAGTATATTTAGAGCTAAGAATTCGGTCATGCTCTACCAGAACCTCCGGCCTTGGCAGAAGCTGAACTAGTCAACCCTACTAGATCACATTTTTACCCCTCGGGCAAATTTTGCCCGAAGGGTATTGTCGTCGTCAGTGTCGTCTGTCCGTCCGTCTGTCTGTCTGTCCATCTTTCTTGTGAACACGATATCTCAAGAAGAATTATAGCCAGGCATTGTGAATTGATACCACATATGTATTGGGTGAAGGGTCAGAAGCCTATTAAAAATGACCGACCTTGACCTATTTTATCAAGGTCAAATTCTAGTATTTGCTATATTTTTCGAAGGATTGAACCTAGGGTCTCCAAATTCATATTATATATGCAACTCGTGATTGACTAGAAGTCTATCCCAGTTGACTGACCTTGACCTATTTTTATAGGTCATATACTGTTTATTGTGATATAAGATGAAGAAATAAAGCTAGGCTTTCCAAATTAATACTATGTATACATCTGGCGAAGGTCCAGAGGTGTACTGAAGATGACTGACCTTGACCTATTTCATCAAGGTCATGTTATAGTATTTGCTAAATTTTTTTAAGGATTGAAGCTAGGGTCTCCAAATTCATATTACTTCTGTAACTGGTGATTGGCTAGAAGCAATTTTATGAGAATATGAAATCGTATTACTTTTTCCCCAAAATTACTAAACCTACCCGTATCAAGTCAAATTCTGCAACCCTAATAGATCACATTTTTACTAATTTTCATGAGGAAGACCGCTGTTCCGGTATACTCATGTCCGATATCTCTGATCATTTCCCTGTTTTTCATATAAACGGAGCCTCTCCTACGTTCACAACCACCGAACAAAACATCGTTTACCGCCTCGTTAACTCTGAACAACAAACTCTATTCAGAGAGATGCTGGGGAATGCTGACTGGGAAAATGTCACTAATCAAGATACAGACATTGATGAGGCTATGGGTATATTTGTCGATAATTTTACCCCTATCTACAGTCCTTGCGTTTGGAGGTGAGCGATCGCTCTCGCGCACCATCGCGCACCTAAATCATATCCAAGGTACACTGTTTTTCGCGCACCTAGATTCAGCAGATTTAAATATAGAAATAAGTAGGCTGTGTCTGCTAACGGCTTTATTATTAAATGTACGGACAGTTGGTGTTAATTTTGCGAACTCTTCCACACTGAAAATCACTGTGAGAATAAACTGAAATGCCTTCAATAAATTTTAATCAGCAAACGATCGCCGTCAATTCCAGCGCGGTCATTATTTCTTCGCTTGTTTGACAATCGGTAGTCTCTTGCACAGGCTATTCCTAGCATGGGATCGTGCAATATTTGCCACGTGCGCGGAGAGCTGACAACAATGGCGGTAACTGCAGCAAATCTTCCTTGAACAAGTTGAAGCATTTGACGAAGTTTTCTAAGAAAGGTAGATGATTTACACATCATTATCAGCACACAGAGCCTGTAGTCAGTAGGATGTCAATATTCTTGGGCAATATCGAACTGGGACTCGTCTGATCATTCGCCAACCATTCTTCTCTTTCACTTAAATACTATCGGCCGATTATTTTCGAGAACCTCCACGGACACTGCTCTTCGCGCATGATTGGTTCCGACGAGTATTATATGCAGAGTGAGCTTGCTCAATCTTCTGGTACGTGCTACCCACTGGTGACTGTTGAAATCTTCATCACTTTTGATATTGACTTGTTTAAATTGAAATAGAATCATTTATTCTCATTAATTTTTCGTTTGAAAAATAAAATAATTTAATCAAAAATATAATATGGTAGGTTAAACAATTAAAACAAAATCACTCCCCTCACGAAATTTGGGAGAGCGATTTTCAGCTCTCGTATTAGCTCTCCTCGGTTAATTTAGGTACACTTTTTTTAGCTCACCATCTTTTTACAAAAGACAAGGACTGTATCTATGACGAATGCTTCCCTTCCCGTACAAAAACTGTTGGCAAAAGAAAAATAAACAAACCGTGGATAACGCCCTGTATCATTAACTCAATACATGAAAAAAATAGATTATACAGGTTACACATATCAAAGAAACAAACCGAAACTACCTTACGATATAAGCAGTATAGAAATAAACTCAACCACACTCTGAGACACGCTAAGAAAAAATACTATGAAGACAAATTTAACGAACATAATAATAATATCAAGGAAACATGGAAAATGATAAATGAACTTATGGAACGGCGAAAGTGCAGTACTCTACCGCGTAACTTTACCATTAACGGAAATGAAACTACTGACGCATCAGAGATAGCAAACCATTTAAACGATTATTTCTGTTCAGTTGCCTCAAACCTGGCCGCCAAAATTCCGCGATCTCCAACTGATTATAAAACTTTCTTGACTCGTGAAAATCCAGAACAAATCATTTTAAGTCCTTGTACACCAGAAGAGATAAAGAAAGTTATTGCGGAATTAAAGGTTGGATCTCCTGGAATAGATGGCATCCGTATGTCGCTAATCAAACCCATCTCGCATCTCATAGCACTTCCTCTATCACATATTGTAAATCTGTCACTCCAGCTTGGAAAAATGCCAAACGTTTTGAAGGTAGCTAAAGTAACACCTGTGTATAAATCCGGTGATAAACACCTAGCAAGTAATTACAGACCTATATCCGTTCTTCCCTGTTTTAGTAAAATTTTCGAAAAGATCGTTGCCATTAGAATGACATCTTTCCTGGAAGCCCACAATATTATCAGTCCCAATCAATTTGGCTTCCGGGCTAATCATTCCACATGTGATGCAGTGTTGGCACTATATGATAAATTAATTAGTGCAAAAGAAGATAAAAAGTTTAGTATTGCCATGTTTCTTGATCTCTCTAAAGCATTTGACACCGTCAACCACCAAATACTGCTTCATAAACTCGAACACTATGGATTCCGAGGAATTGCTAACGATTGGTTCCGCAGCTATCTGTCTCTTCGGTCTCAGTGCGTGTGCTATAACAATGTACTCTCTTCAACCAATATCATAGACTGTGGTGTACCTCAAGGATCGATCCTCGGGCCCCATTCTTTTTCTGGTCTATATTAATGATATAGCCAAAGCATCCGATATTCTAGACATACTCCTTTTCGCCGACGATACAAGCGCAGTTTCTTCCGACTCAGATTATGATAATCTAGTCGAAACTCTGTCAAACGAGATCGCCAAACTTCATAACTGGTTTTCCTGTAATCTGCTGTCTCTCAACATACAAAAAACCAAATATATGCTTATCAAACCGACCAGATACACTAATCGTATTACATCTAAACTGGTCCTCGATGGTAATGAGCTTGAATGCATCAATACATTCAAATTTCTCGGCATTCTTTTTAATGACAAGCTAACCTGGCACTCACATATTGAAGCACTATGCTCAAAACTGTCAAGAAATATAGGTATTATAAATAACATTAAACATTGCGTGAACAGAAAGACCCTAATTCTTTTGTATTATTCGTTATTTTACCCCTACATATCCTACTGCAGTATGGCCTGGGCAAACACTTTTCGAACGCACCTTCAACCACTATTTGTCCTACAAAAAAGGCTCATCCGCATCTTAACTGCAAGTGCCAGACGTGCCCATACCAGAAACCTATTTGTAGAAATGAATATTTTACCTCTACATCTAGTAAATGACTACCTAATCCTGATATTTGCACACAAATTCTTCTACCACTCGTTTTTTCTTCCCTACCTTTCGCGCAATTACTTCACCAAATTATCTGCAGTACACAATTATCCAACAAGACAAGTTAACCTTAATCTGTACAGGCCGTTTTATCACTCACAACTCTCATTCTACTCCACCAAAATTAAAGGACCACGTATATGGAATTCATTGCCAGTCAGCCTGAAATGTTATGCCTCCAAGTCACTGTTTAAATCCCGACTGAAAGAGTTTTTGCTCAATAAATTCGGACGCTGATATGGCTATCATCAATTCTAACCGAAATTTCTTGCCTACCGGTCACCCTTCATCTTACAACCAATTATCCATGCGCATCGATCAGTCTATTTCCAATCACGTTATATGTGTATAATGTCATGCTTACCTGTGCGCAGTCTCTATATTAACATTCATCGATTTTGTTGTGTGTGTGCGATATCTCTCGATAACTGATCTATGCAGTGCCTTATTCACCTTACTAGTGTAAATATTATATTCGCTTTATTCACTGAACTAGCGTAAATATTAGAACATCGAAAACTGTGTTGCTACATTCCATACTCCTCTCGCCGTATACCATGTACATCTACTCAAGCTAATCCGGGATAAAACAAGCCCCCTGGGGTTTTACTCCCGCCTTATGTGCGGCTAATGTTATTTTTATCCTGATAACCTGTATATTTGTATATCTGCTGTATGTTTGGTGAATAAATTCAATTCAATTCAATTCTATCCCAGTTGACTGACCTTGACCTATTTTTTCAAGGTCATATACGGTTTATTATGGTCTAACATGAAGAAATATATCCAGGGTTTCCAAATTGATACTATGTATACACCTGGTGAAGGACCAGAGGCGTACTGAAGATGACTGACCTTGACCTATTTTATCAAGGTCAAATTTTAGTATTTGCTATATTTTTGGAAGGATTGAAGCTGGGGTCTCCAAATTCATATTACTCATGCAACTCGTGACTGACTAGAAGCCTATCCCAGTTGACTGACCTTGACCTATTTTTTATAGGTCATATACTGTTTATTATGGTCTAACATGAAGAATATAGCTAGGCTTTTCAAATTAATACCATGTGTACATCTGGTGATGCTCCAAAGGTATGCTGAAGATGGCTGACCTTGACCTATTTTATCCAAGTCAGATTCTATTTAGTACAATATTCTATGAAAGATTATATCTACATTGTACAAATTTATATCACTTATGGCTGGACCTGAAGACTAATGAAGAAATCACTGACCTTGACCTATTTTTAAAAGGTCAAATTATATATGTTAAGTTTAAGATCTCCAAATTCATGTTCCCTATGCGATTAGAATTGACTTCAAAATTTTTGAAGATGACTAACCTTGATCTATATTTCCAAGATAAAATTGCTTGATTGGATTATAAGCTTTTTAAAAGAATATATTTAGAGCTAAGAATTCGGTCATGCTCTACCAGAACCTCCGGCCTTGGCAAAAGCTGAACTACAGTCAACCCTACTAGATCACATTTTTGTTATCTAGTTCTAAAAATACACTGATGATGTTATACAATGCATGATTGCTGGGTGTAGACAATAACTGATAGCCGAGGGGTATTGAAGCCCATGGGCTATTTTTGTTATCTAGTTCTAAAAATACACTGATGATGTTATACAATGCATGATTGCTGGGTGTAGACAATAACTGATAGCCGAGGGGTATTGAAGCCCATGGGCTATTTTTTAAATATATATTCCTCGAAACATGTAGTTCTTGAATAACTCAAAATTAAGGTAGGTTGCCATTCAAAAAAGGGCATGAAAAGGGCTCTGGATGTACTTAATCCCACAATTTTTCCCGCCATTTATCATGAAGTCCAGCAATGCAACGTCATGACGTCGACAAATGTCACGCCAACAAAGAGTTTGCCATTCGACGTCATGACGTCACAAGGGATAATTTATCAATTGCTTAGTAAACGCAGCATGTCAAAGTATCTCGTTCTATCCATTCGCTCACAAGAGTAAGATTACAAGGGAGGTAATTGCTATGCGCAAAATGCTGCGCAGAACAGCCATTCTTGTAACCAGGGAGCCACCTTAAGCAACAAGAGTTATCACTCTGGTTACAATAACAAATTTCTTCCACTATAAGTTTGGCACAGATTAGACAAAGAAAGTATTATAGCATAAAATCCAGAAATTGCAGTGCAGCACTGTTCCAGAAGATTGTACTGTTCTTATAATGTATATTCTCGAAGATCTGGTCATTCCATCAGAGATTTCACTTCATTCATGTTTGTTTTGGACAGTTGCACAGATGTAGCTGCTGCAGAAAATGTGGGGAGAGTTCTGGCACAGCGATGTTTACAAGCTGGGCTCACTTGTGTTTTCTACGATGAACACCCAGATGATGCTGCCTTTAAAAAGGTAACAGAAAGAGAATTTAATTTAATGTCGCATTCAGCAATATTTCAGCTAAAAAGCGATGAACAACATGAATATCTTTATATCTAAATATCAAAATATCGAACAAGATTTTGTCACAAATCAGTTATTGTCGAAGAATCTTCAATCAAATCTAATATAGGACTTTCATGACAATGCTTGTGGTGTCCTCTTAATGTAATCACCATTTATTAGCGCTGGGGTCCGCAGACTTGGCCCTCAAATCCCAAATTTCTCAAAATAGATAAGATGGTCCATCCACTGAACCAGTTAGATATCCAATTATTTTAGTATAACACAGATACCAGTGTTGTCAGAGTGGTCCCTGTTCAGGAATCTAATACCTAAATCAAATACTGGTACCGGTATGAATATTGAGAACACGTTTATTATATCATGTTCAAACGACTGAGAAGCAGATTTGCCAGAGTAAATATAGCATGAAAGCATTCTTTCTGCTTCACCATCCTACATGCATGTTAATTTTCTTCCTCTTCACAACTAACTTTCCACTTAGGAATTTATACGCCCATTGATAGACGAGGTCAAATATTGCGATCACAATTTCCGTCCATCTTTTTTGTTTGTTTGTGCGGTATCTCTAGTTCTAGGTTTATGGATTGCTACCAAATTCTGTGGGATGATGAAAAACCCTATATTATTCAGGTAAAAATGTCAACGGTCAAAGTCACTTGGACCAGGAAATCTGCAAAAAAGTTCAAAATCTCTAGTTCCAGGTTATGGATAGGTCCCCGTCTTTGGGTATTCCTTGCCAATGGGACAGAGAAGAACCCCAATTTATTTCAAGGTCAAATGTCAATTTCATATGCCAGAAAACCTTTTAAACAAGAGTTCAATTGAACCCAAAATACGCCCGTAAAAAATACAGTCGATAAACAACATTTTTATCTCCTGAATTTTGTTATAGACAAAGGTTAACCATACAAATGAACCTGCCTGGACTGTATATTGTCTGTATTGTTGCAATTGTCATAATACTGTATACATGTATGTGTAAGCCATCATTGTTGTATAAGTGGTGTAGGCAGGTTTGGAAGTCAGATGGGGGGGGGGGGGAGGTACATAAGGGCCTGGAGTGGTATTTATGGAAGCAGGTAGAACTCCAGTTACTCTTACTCTGTGGGTGGTGCATGTTCCCCCACCCCTGGTTATGAGCTTATGTATGCATCAGTAACTTTAAAACAAAATTTGGGTTACTATAAGCTGCAAAAGTAAGCTCATCAGCCTGATGAATGGGATCAAAATAACAGTAGGGGCCAAACACAAGCATTTCAGACTAAAATCAAGGGGAGTAACTGAAGAAAACATCGAATCAGCTCAAAAACAGTTTGTGCACATCTACACATGGTACCGATCATACGTACCAAATTTCAAAGAATCCATAGAAAAGTGTGAGACGAGTTGCGTTCACGAGGACAGTAGGTGGCAAATAAAAGATTTCAGACCAGAATCATGGGGAGTAACTCAAGAAACTCTCGAATTAACTTGAAAAAAGTTTGTGCACATGTGCACTTGGCTCCAATCATGGGTACCTAATTTCAAAAGTATGCAATGAAACCCCTAGGAATTTGTTCAGGAGGCTGTAGGTGCCATATAAAAGGATTCCAGACTAAAATCAAGGGGGGTAACTCAAGAAAACATCGAATTGGTTCGAAAAAAAGTTCATGCGCATCTACACATGATACTGATGTTACATGTGTACCAAATTTAAATCCATTTGAAAACTCTGGGATGAGTTACATTCACGACGAAGACAGTAGGTGCTAAATACAAGGATTTCAGACCAAAATCAAGGGGAGTAACTCAAGAAAATGTCGAATTGGGTCGAAAAAAGTTAGTGCACATCTACACATGGTACCGATCATGTGTACCAAATTTCAGAAGAATCCATTGAAAATTCTGGGACGAGTTGCATTGATGAAGACAGTAGATGCCAAATACAAGGATTTCAGACCAAAATCAAGGGGAGTAACTCAAGAAAACATCGAATCAGACCGAAAAAAGTTCATGCACATCTACACATGGTACCGATCATGTGTACCAAATTTCAGAAGAATCCATTGAAAACTCTGGGACGAGTTGCGTTGACAAAGACAGTAGGTGCCAAATACAAGGCTTTCAGACCAAAATCAAGGGGAGCAACTCAAGAAAACGTCGAATCGGGCCGAAAACAGTTCGTGCACATCTACACATGGTATCGATCATGTGTACCAATTTCAGAAGAATCCATTGAAAACTCTGGAACGAGTTGCGTTGACGAAGACAGCAGGTGCTAAATATAAGGATTTCAGACTAAAATCAAGGGGAGTAACTCAAGAAAACATTGAATCGGGTCGAAAAAGGTTCGTGCACATCTACACATGGTACCGATCATGTGTACCAAATTTCAGAAGAATCCATTGAAAACTCTGGGACGAGTTGCGTTGACGAAGACAGTAGGTGCCAAATACAAGGATTTCAGACCAAAATCAAGGGGAGTAACTCAAGAAAACGTCGAATCGGGCCGAAAAAAGTTCATGCACATCTACACATGGTACCGATCACGTGGACCAAATATCAAAAGAATCCACTGAAAACTCTAGGACGAGTTGCGTTGACGAGAAAAAGTTAACGGACGGACGGACGGACGGACGGACGACGCCATACCATAATACGTCCCGTCAAATTTGACGGGCGTATAAAAATGGGAAAATCTCCAGTTCCAAGTTATGAATTGGTTCAAAACTTTGCATATACCATGGCGCAAAGAATAACCCTATTTATTTTGAGATCAAATTTTGAAATTTTGAAAAAATAATATGGAAACTGTGTTTGTGTAATAACTGCAGTTCATGGATGTGGATTATGATCAGTCTGTCTGTAAACTTCTGTTGTCTGTGTGGTATCTCTTGTTCCAGGATTGGATTGGTGCTAAACTTTGGGTATGCATTACGCTTGGTACATAGAAGAACCCTTTTTATTGAGGTCAAAAGATCAAAGCCAATGTCACTTTGGCCAAACATCTGATCAAAGGAAAAGTGTTTTGTTTATGCTTAATCACAACATAGGAATCAAATATCAGTTATACCTCAAACTCATGGCACACGGGAAGCCTATTGAGAGGTTATAGGCCAAGGATCATTAAGTCCCCAACAAGATAATGCTGTATGGCAAATTTGTATTCTTAGTCATATTCCTTGAAGTTGAATAATTATGTTGTCTCAATTTCTAGTTTTTCCAATTTCCACGAAATTAAAATTCATCATCCAAAATCCTATTATCTAACCAGGTGAAAAGAAGTATTAATGGTTTCATCGCTTAGTCACATTTTAGACATGTAAGTCAATGATTTTGTTATTTTATTGAGAATGAGCAAATTGGAAGATCGGCACGATATATATACAAACCATATCAACAAAATATAACCTTTCACACCAGTGAATTGAACAGAATGGAACCCTTTTTTAGCGAAAAAATACAGCTGTTTCATTCTTTCGAATGCCATTCAAGAGGGAACTAAGTCTTTACTATCTCAGACAGTAGAGTTTTTGTTTCATATTCCAAGTCAGTCCAAGTAATTCCAAGTTCAGAGGATGCATGAATAAACCATTTTAAATACATGTGTATATATATATATAACCCATTCCACTGGTTACGACACATAATCCAAATAACCCGAACACATATAGTATCATTAAAGAGACTTTACCCATGCTCCACGGCAGTCAACGAATCAAGGACAGCTTAAAACATGTGAAAATTATCAATAGTAAAAGACAAGGACCAAACCTTAAAAAATTATTAATGAGGGCGCGATTTACTTTGGAAGAGGAGAAAGTCCATGGAGTAAAAAAATGTGGATCAAATAAATGCGGGACTTGTGCACATACACTAGAAGGCAAGGGATTTAAATTCAAGGGGACAAATAAGATCTTTGAGGTGAAATATAATATGACCTCGTCCTGTAAAGTAACCAATGTAATATATGTCATAACCAATCTCAGTAAACTCAGATATAATATCACGGAATATTATATCTGAGTTCAGCCCTATATAAATCCCGTGCGAGTTGAAACTACTATTGTTAGCCAATCAGATGGATAGCTGCTTGTAACTATTTCAAAATCACGCCCACAGTAATTACACACAGTAGCTTGTGGTCTAATATATAAACATTATCCTGAAACAGTTTCCAAATATGGCATCATTTCCAGACAGGGTCCGTAAACATCAAAGAGTTTACTCCCGCCGAAAAGTCTGGCTTTGTTAGGAGTAGAAAATATCAAAAGATTGTGCCGTGCGAAGATGTTAATCTCCTTGAAGTAAACGTCAATCATTGTCAGAGCGAAAAGGTTGCAATGGTCGTGATTGGCTTATTATGGGATCTCGTAGAATATCGGCGAACATTTCGCACAAAGTTTTCATAGCGTTACGTCTAAATGGTATTCCCCTGATTTACCATCTTGGTTTACCTAGATTGATGTCATAACATGCACTGGTTGTGGTGAAAATTATGTGGGACAAACTGGAGATGTTCTACGAAGTTGAGTGACTGTACATAAACAGATATGAGACCCTGAAACTTGACAGATTGGTTTAAGTAGACATATTGATGAATGTAGAGGTGGGAAATTTACCATATTTCCATTCTATAAAGTATTTAAAAATGACAGGAAGCAATATTTCACAAGACTTATAATTGCAAGTTAAATGAATTACCAAATTAATATATTATGTATTTCACATCAAGTCAGTCTATTATTCCACAAATTGTATTATGTCGTCGAATAATATCCTAGAATGCAAAACGGACAATGAAGACGTCACGCTGGCTATTAATTTAAACATTATATGACCTTACATGTCATGGCTCAACGTTGGAGAACTATTCTATTCGATATCACGTCAAGTGTATGACGTAGTGATATAAATATGGAATATATTGTATGAATGTTAAATTCAGTCATTAAAACATCTGATTAGCCACCGATGATGTGGTGAAACCGGTAAACGACAAATTCCACCTGTCTTTGATATTTGTATGTATATATGTATATATATATATTTTGGTACTTTTATTGCAATCATGTTGGATGTTGGCAGCCCTTAAAATTGAGAAAATCCTGCCACAGCAAAAAATCTCTGCTAAGTCACACCTTACATTTAACATCCGGTAACATTTTGCCGTCGCAAAGTAATAGCAACCGGAACAACCATGGCAATTGCAGAATGCCATGGCTAATTTTAAGGGCTGAGCAACAAACATTGATTCCAATTGCTTTCTTTTGTTCAGATGCAGGCATTTTTGTCGGCGATGAGAAAAGGGGAAATAACTCTGGAGGAACCAGAAAGAAAACAACAAAGCATAGAAACTGGAACAGACTACGATAACCTGAGAGGAAACCGATATGCTGAGAAAAAGAAGTTGAAAGATGATTACCAGATATTCACTTAGTTCTTGTGAAATTCTATCTCTTTTTAGTATTACCGTATGTTTTGTTTTCATATTACATGTACCCTAAAAAACTTGATAGTAAAAGACTTTTCCAATATTGTAACTGTTACATCTGTTGTTTCCTCAAAAGTTTACCCCTCAGCAAAAATTGACCTTGGGGTACTGTCGTCATCTGTCCGTTTCATTTTCTCATTGCCGCCATATCTCAAGAATGAGATAAGCCTAGGAACACCAGACATACAATATACATTCATGTGGTCGGAAACCTATCGGAAATCAACGAGACTGATCCTTATTTTCTGAGGTCACCAGGTCAAAATGTGTCTATCACAAATTGCTTGTTACCCTTGGGAGCACCAAACTTACTTCACAAATGTGGTCTTAGAGAAGAAGCCTATTGAAAATCATTGAGAGTGGCCTATCTTTTCTGGGTCACTGGTTCAAATTTGTCCTACCTTCATACCAGGCCCTCCTTCTCTCTTTCTCTTCTAGTCCGAAGCACTGGTAAACAGCTTTGCTGAACATATTAATCCATTGATGATTTTGCATACCGGTACTCCGTCAGCAAATCAACTGCCAGTTTGCGTCACTTGACATCTCAGCCCATCAGAATCATGGGATTCACAAGGCATCTCCTTATTTGGCAGTTTGAGTTCAGCTCATCCCATGAATATGGAATGTTTTTGGTACAGTTTTTCCGCCATAATTAATTTAACATGATGTTCGCGAGGATCTACCCATTCATCACCAAAGGTCTAGGCTTACTGAATGTACACCTGACCCACATCTGGTTCTGGACTACTGCCAGAATTGTCCTTGGGGATGGATATAATCATCTGTCTGTTCATCCATCTCTGTTTCCTCATTCACAATCAAATCCCAAGAATGAGAATGCCAGGTACACCAAACTTGCATTATACATGTATGTTGTCACAAAACAGAAGCTCATTGAAAATCATCAAGATTGACCCATTGTTTTAGGTCAGCAGGTAAAATTAAGAAATAATGTTTTCATAGGCGTGCTCAATGATTATTTTACGCACGGTCATGTCAAAAAGTTTATAAATTTTTAGGGCATAAAATAACCATTGAGCACGCCTATGAAAATATTATTTCTTAATTTTACCTGCTGACCTAAAACAATGGGTCAATCTTGATGATTTCTATTCTATTGCACTACCCAAATTGATTATCAACAAAGATAATAATGAAAGGTTGAAAACCTATTCTAAACTTTGACAACATTTCTCCCCTTTCTTGAAAATAATCGTCCACTGATGCTCCCGTCTCGGTTGGCATCGTGCCAATGTCAGTGGACAAGTTTATGTGGTCTCTCAAATGGGAAGTGATACTGTCGGCTGCATCAGCTGTGGAAATTATGTGGATATATGTCTATTTATGTCGCTTTGTTAATCAATGGAAACAACAGTTAAACTTGAGAAAGAAATTTCATCTTGTAATTTATTTATTTGTTTCATTCGATTGTTACTTGTATGAAAGCAGACGTCCCTTTCCTCATCCGACTTGTGAAATGGAATCTCCCAATGAACACCTGCACTTGCCAAGTGTTGATTTCACATAACCGTGCTAAAACGTGTATTCTATAACACTTACACCTATTACACACTGATAACCGTGCAATTATTACACGATTTAGCATGGTTAAGAACTTTGTGACGTATGAAATCTACACCCGTGATCTTGACATGCACAGGTGTTCGCTCGGAAGAATCCATTTCACAGGGCGGGTGATAAATGGCAGGACAAAGTCTCGTCTGCCTGCACCTACAATCGAATAAACAAATAGAATGGATACCCTGTAAGTAGGAACTTTATTTTATTTTAAAGGCAGAAAATGTATAATCGCAGATATTTACAAACCAATTGGGACATACGAGTGTACACAAGAAACAGATCAACAGGAGAAACAAGACGTGCTTTCAGATATGAATTATCTAGAGAAGCGGAGATCAAAAAGTTCATGAGAGATGCAGATGATGAATCTCTTCTTTCTCTTCTTGCTGTTTTAAATGAGACACAACACGAGTGTGATCAGCTGAACAAAGGTAGATTTTTCTCCGCTGACGATGAGAAATTAAGAGATCTGGCTAACAAACGAAATGAGCCAGAGACCAACAGGCAAACGAAATAGGAAATACTGATATTTAAAGGTATCAAATTCGTTCTATATTATAATCAAGTCTTATAAATAAATACATCTAAAGATTACCCGTTACACCAATCATTGCTTGAGATCAACAACTGCCACGGTTCTGCTTCAGGCAGGTGTGTCTATCATTGATGTGATGTCGGTTACAGGCCATAGAAATTACAAATGACATCAAATGTTTGTAATTTCACATCTGTTCCACAGTCATCACATCTTGGCGGGTTTTTTCCATATAGCACCGTGAACATAAATTTACTTCCTAGTTAAATAAATACTGCCAACAGTTTGCATTGTTTGAGAAAAAGCTGTAAATTAATATTTATTAAAGACGTAAATTTCTGTCTCAAGTTTTAACTGTGGTTCCATCATGATCGATTAAGAATACCACACAAATAGGCTTGTATGCATTTACGTTTCACTGCGCCCCCTTTTGGGAGACCACATAAACTCGTCCATTGATATTGACACCCTGCCAACTGAGGCGGACGGCACATTTCAACAAAGGGAAGAAAGGTTGTGAACGTTTACCATATTTTTCAATCTTTCATTGTAATCTTTGTTGATAGTCAATTTGAGTAGTGCAATAGAATAGAAATAATGTTTTCATAAGCGTGCTAAATCGTTAATTTATGCACGGTTAGTGGGGAAAGTTTATAAATTTTCCCACACTAACCGTGCGTAAATTAACGATTTAGCACGCTTATGAAAACATTATTTCTTAAATAAATGCACGGTTAGCTCGATGTTATTGACACAAGTGTTATAGAATTGTCAATTTCTTACCTTGTAATTATCTGAAGAACGACTTTGCCTGCAGCCCAAAATTTGCATAACACATGCATGTCTATCGCATTGGCATTGGATCAAGTATTGTCAGCATGTGCATCCAATATGTTCATGTTTACTATGACCACACATACATATCTCCAGAATATACAGGAACACCAAACTGAAGTCCTGTAAGTCACACATGCATGTGGTCCTGGAACAGAAGCCTATCAAGAATTAGACATATTTTCTGTGTTGGCAGGAGTCAAACCGTCACCACATGCCATTAACTACTGGTCAACCAGGGCCCTATATAATTTAACCCAAGGCTGAGGGGTTCTCGGTGTTTTGCAGGGTTGTTTACTATGGATTACTCTAATGATTTGATCACCAGGAGTGGTAGTAGCATGATTTTAGGTTTTGGCATCAACAAAACAATATTATATGCCAAAGATTTTCAATTTGAGAAATTTTGTATCAGGGACCAACACATGTTAGATTCTTCCAGTCTGAATATGGAAATGCCCGACCTGACAGATAACACACCAATGACATCCTATTAGAAGCTAAGTGAAGTGAGTCAAGTAAAGATGGTCTTGTTTCAGAGACAATGTCAGAAGCGCGATTTCAAAATCACAAAATGTTTTAAAATAACCATGATAAAGGTATTACAAAAACTTTAACTTAATCTCAACCACTAAATAACTTCATCACAATATAAAATTTGCTTAATATCTTTAAGAGGATGCTTCTAGCTCAAAGGATATTAAAAGTTAAACACACTCCCTCCACCCAAAAACTATTCTGGGGACATTTTCTGATCAGCCGATCTGACATGTCTGATCAATTTAATTCAACTTTAATTTTAGAATAATTATAAAATATTCTCAAATTTTCAGTTTTTGAACCATTTTAACATCATTGATCGAATTATTGAAACATTTACCAAAGAAAACTTGACAGTTACGGCTGCTGCTCAGAGTATTCTGTGACCTTCAAAACAAAACGAATATCTGACCAGAATAGAAGTACTTGCTGCAGGAGATCAAAACCAACTGTCCATCCTGAAGAGAGTGATCTGTAGGCCCACGCGAGACAGCATTCTCAGGTTCGTACGCCTTGAAGCTTCCAATTTTCAAGGTCTTCTCGGGGCAATAGCTCCTGTTTTCAAGGCATATTACATATGTCATTGAATCCACACAGATCAATTTTCTTACTTAAACAGGAGTGTGAATGTCCCGTCAACAATATATTGTTCATACATTGTATTTCGATTAGACTTGGCCCTTTTTTTTAAGCTCAAAGAATACATCATTGTGATGGGGTAAATTTTTTCATCTGATGGCAAAGGACAGTACAACTTTGAACTTCAACAGGACAATTGAATGGACAGGGGAATTCCTGTTTTCGAGGTCTTTGCTCAAATTTCTATTTTCAATGCCTTTAATTCTAAATTGTAATTTTCAAGGTAGTGTACGAACGCTGCACTTCTACCAAGATATGTTCTCAAGATATTTGGTTTAGAAACATCTGACCACAGTTCACTGCACTGACATAACCCATGAAAATAGATCAAGGTCATCCCTGTAGTTGGACTCAATTTGTTTCTAAGATATTGTGTTCTCAAGCAGGTTCTGCACACCAAAACCTTGTTAGGAGGATTCGTTGTCTGTCTTCTGGATGTGGACAGTTGTTTATATGTTAGATTGACTCGCAGAGTTTGGTACTTCCTTGAGCCAGAGCCCGCTTCTCCACAAGAGCTGGTCTGAGAGATGTAATTATGTGGGTAACTGAGTTTGATACTTCCTTGAGCCAGAGCCCGCTTTTCCACAAGAGCTGGTCTGAGAGATGTAATTATGTGGGTAACTGAGTTTGATACCTCCTTGAGCCAGAGCCCTAAAAGAGCTGGTCTGAGAGATGTAATTATGTGGGTAACTGAGTTTGATACTTCCTTGAGCCAGATCCCATAAAAGAGCTGGTCTGAAGGATGTATGTATGTGGGTAACTGAGTTTGATACCTCCTTGAGCCAGAGCCTGCTTCTCCACAAGAGCTGGTCTGAGCAATGCAACTATGTGGATAACTGAGTTTGATACTTCCTTGAGCCAGAGCCCGCTTCTCCACAAGAGCTGGTCTGAGAGATGTAATTATGTGGGTAACTGAGTTTGATACTTCCTTGAGCCAGAGCCCGCTTTTCCACAAGAGCTGGTCTGAGAGATGTAATTATGTGGGTAACTGAGTTTGATACCTCCTTGAGCCAGAGCCCTAAAAGAGCTGGTCTGAGAGATGTAATTATGTGGGTAACTGAGTTTGATACTTCCTTGAGCCAGATCCCATAAAAGAGCTGGTCTGAAGGATGTATGTATGTGGGTAACTGAGTTTGATACCTCCTTGAGCCAGAGCCCGCTTCTCCACAAGAGCTGGTCTGAGCAATGCAACTATGTGGGTTACTGAGTTTGATACTTCCTTGAGCCAGATCCCATAAAAGAGCTGGTCTGAAGGATGTACGTATGTGGGTAACTGAGTTTGATACTTCCTTGAGCCAGAGCCCGCTTCTCCACAAGAGCTGGTCTGAGCAATGCAACTATGTGGGTAACTGAGTTTGATACTTCCTTGAGCCAGAGCTCGCTTCTCCACAAGAGCTGGTCTGAGCGATGCAACTATGTGGGTAACTGAGTTTGATACTTCCTTGAGCCAGAGCCCGCTTCTCCACAAGAGCTGGTTGAGAGATGTAATTATGTCGGTAACCGAGTGAGATGAGTAGGATTTCATGTCATTTTCAACATTTTTCAGTCACATCACAACGGTGCCTACATGTGCCAGAACACGAGAGTGATCACAGAGCCTATTATCCTGAACACTGATCAGACCAACCAGTACAGCACCCATTCACCCATCAAAGTATTGACCGAGCTCAACATTGCTTAACTTTGGTGATCTGACGAGAACCGGTGTGCCCAACGTGATACGCAACCGAGTTTGATACTTGAGCCAGAGACCGCTTCTCCACATACAAAGAGCTGGTCTGAGAGATGTAACTATGTGGGCAACTAGGAGTTTGATACTTCCTTGAGCCAGAGAGAGAAAATAACAATGTGTGATTATTCCTATTCATTTAAGCCGAATGAAGCTTTGGTGTGCCAGCTGATAAATCCAGTAAACTTCGCGCAAACGGCGCTTGGTGGTGCTGGATTCAAGGGATGGGACTGTCTTAAGGAACTTCAATAATTTGATAGCTGATGTTGTTGACAGTTCCATGCGACCAGAAGTGTCTTGCTGCAGGGTTGTCACTGTACTGGTTCATCACTCTCCATTTGTACCTACTTCCTTGAGCCAGAGCCCGCTTCTCCACAAGAGCTGGTCTGAGAGATGTAACTACATGTATGTGAGTAACTGAGTTTGATACTTCCTTGAGCCAGAGCCCGCTTCTCCACATACAACATAAGGCAGCACCTAAGATGCAAAAACCCCTCAGCCAAACAGTTTTAGTCATTGTATATTGGTACATAATGGATGGAAAATGCATATGTAAAAGCCTGAAACATTTGGTTGAATGCAGAAGATGCTTCAGCAGTGGCTTGTAAGAGATTAAAATATGATAAATTTAGTGTGGGATGTTGGATGCATTGGAGGACTATAATAAATAATTTGACATATCACGTGTGAAAAATATGGCGGAAGAACAAAAATATTCTGAACAAAAACAGAAGGCTTTGAACCCTGATAATAATCTGAGCCAGTTGCAACAGTTCGGCTTCTAGAGCGTCAACATAATTATATGGATATTTTCCATTAGTTGCCATGGGAACCACAAAAAACATCAAAATGTACCCAATTTGAATAGGTTTGTGCTCATTCACACAGCAATGCTGCCTACCAAATTTGAAATCTCCAGCTGCAATGGTCCGGCTTGTAGAGCGTCAATGTCGTTACATGGATATTTTCCGTCTTGTTGCCATGGAAACCACAAAAACCATCAAAATGTATCCAATTTCAATAGGCTTGTGCTTTGCCACACATCAAAGCTGTATACCAAATTTGAAGTCTCTAGATGGAACGGTTCAGCTTCTAGAGCGTTAACGTCATTTCATGGATATTTTCCGTCTTGTTGCCATGGAAACTACAAAAAACCTTGAAATGTATCCAATTTCAATAGGCTTGTGCTTCTAGAGCATTAACGTCGTTACATGGATATTTTTCATCTTGTTGCCATGGAAACCACTGAAACCATCGAAATGTATCCAATTTTAAGAGGCTTGTGCTTTGCCACACATCAATGCTGTATACCAAATTCGAAGTCTCAAGATGGAATGGTTCAACTTCGAATTCGGACGGATGGACAAGCTGAATGCAGTATACCCCCCTATACTTCGTAACGGGGGGTATAAATAGCCTTATGCTAGTATGCTTCAGATGGAAATATGCCTATTGACATAAATACTTAGTTGCATAATACATGTAGCTGCCCAATATGATAATTATGGCTGGGGCAGATAACATTCACAGTGTTGTCATAGTACATGTAACATACATGTACATGTACATAAATAGCGGAACAGGGTTTAGGTTATGCCCTTAAACATATATTAAAGCATAGCCTCATTGGCGTAGTAATTTCCTGGGCACATTAACTGCTGATAAACATCAAATGGGATTGTGGTTGAGCACCCAACAATCCTGTACACCAAATTTGAAGTCTCTAGCTGGAACGGTTTGGCGTATATCATGTTCACATCATCAAACAGACATTTTCTGTGACGTTGTCATGGAAACCACAAAAACCATCACAATGTACCCAAATTTGATAGGCTTGTGGTTGACTACCCAACAATAGTACACAGCAAATATGAAATCTCTATCGCCAACGGTTAGGCTTTTATCACATTCACATCGTCATATGGAAATTTTCCGTGACGTTGCCATGGAAACCGTAATATTCATCACAAAGTGCCCAGGCCTGTGGTTAACTATGAGTTTGATACTTCCTTGAGCCAGAGCCCGCTTCTCCAAAAGAGCTGGTCTGAGAGATGTAACGATTTGGGTAACTGAGTTTGATACTTCTTCGAGTCCTCCTATATGGTCAGAGAGGCAGCTCTGTAAGTAACTGTTTCATGAAATAGTTTGAGCAGCGATCCCCAGCAGAGACTCCCCATGTTGAATCTCCCGGAGGTCTCTAGAGTTGTAAGTGGAGAGCTCGCAAGCAAGCACTAAACTTTACCTTAAAGTGGGCTTTCCTATTCAAAAAGGGCCGTTCATTCTGACCTCTGAAAATGTAAACTTCCCATTTTGACATATTTTGGAAAAATTTCTAGGACACCCAGACTGGTTTGTAGGCCTCCATTTTTAAATATTTCTCCAAGCGAATTGGTGAATTTTCATTTCACGGAAAACTTTTTTTTGAGACACAAAAAACTTGCTTTTATAATTATAGCAGCTACACCAAAACCTTTTCAGCACATTGCACAGCACATAAGACCATTGTAATAAAATTTCAAAGAAATCAGACAAGCCGTTCAGACGAAATCGTCAGAGAAAGGTTTACCTATGCTCTGACTACAACGCCACCTAGTGGTGATCAGCAAGTATCGAAACATAACCAAACAAATTTCCCAGGCCTAAGGAGATAGCACACCAGGTCTGACCCGAAAATATTAAACGGTTTCAGAGATATTCACGTTTAAAGTCGCGGCGGCGACAACATAAGAGCACCCACGTCAAGGCTTTGGTGTAAGACCTCCCATTGAAAAGGTAATAGGACTGGACAAAAGACTGACAATACAACTTGCAGCGGATCCTTTGTCAATTATATTTCGTGAGTCTTACACCAAATCGTTGCCGCATCCACTTTGTGGAAATGCTCTAATGAGAAATGAACTAGTCCTAATTAACTGATCAAAGAAAAAATAGATTTCAAACAGTATTTAATGCAAGAAAATAAATTTGTATACAGTCAAGTAAATGTAAAATACAATTTCTTAAGAAACATCAAAATCAGCAATTGCGTAGTACACAACCTTCTTAACTTTTCTTAAATGCTGGACTGGTGGTCGTAATACCAAAGTGAGAGTAGTGACTCTCAAACTACACGTTACTTTACTAAACAGGTGACAGTAATTTTCATGTAATATTCATGATGCAACTTTGAAAGTTGAAAATATTTATACACAGGCACTTTTCCCCTCAATGTTATCCTTTGGCCTGTTTTAAATTCTCCACTGCGGACCACAATGAGCATCGTTAATCATCATTATTGGAATCCAAATACTACACAAATCACCTCACCATTGTCAGCAACATCCTCCATATCCAGGTCTGTACTCCATATACCAACCCAGAAAATTAGCTCTGTGCAATTAATTTCTGGATGGGCTGATAGCAATAACATCTATTTAAATAATACAGAAAACTGGTCTGCAAGCCTTCAGTGAAAATGTAAGAGGAAATTTGTCAAAATGTAGGAATTTTCTTATTAAAATATAGAAACTAAAGGAATGTAAGACGGGACACTACTACATTGTAGGTTTCAAACTTGGTAGTTTACTGGCGTTTAATCAAAATATTTCCACTGAATGCGGTCATAGTCAGTGGTGGCAATTGAGGAGACCCTTCTGCTGCGTGATTCAACAAAGCGATACTTAAATGTCTACTTATTTCCAGAGTGCATCGAGGTGAACAATTTTTTTCTGAAATTAAAGTATTTCCTAATTCCAATTCGACTCAATTCAGAGCACTGGTGGAAGTTTTCATGAGAAAAAGTCAAAATATAGGAAATACAGGAGGTTTTAGCCTACATATAGGAAAACATGGGAAAGTCTAAAAAACGATAGGAAATATAGTAGTAGCTTGAAGGCCTGGGTTTGTTGCCTTTGTGTAATATCCGAGAGCCGAGTGGGAAGACGGAAGAGGGAAGACGTCCGTGTTTTTACTGATCAGATAACTCTTATTCAAATATGAGCATACCCATAGAGGTCACTAACATGACTAATGTGGTTTGAAAATGCTGATAATAACATGATTGGCAAACCAGCTCATCGTCATGTACGACTGTCAGACAAACAACCAAGATTGGGGATGATGGGAAGGAATTTGTGTACGCTAATGTAGACTTATTTCTTATATTTTGCTGTTTCTTCAGTAACTACCCCACTGCTCAATGATAAAATTGATAACAATGATAATAAAGTTAAAACATGTATTAAGTTCTGAGATCATATGAAAAGTGTATTATGTAACATGTGAAATGAAAAACATTTAACAAAGCCAGAAACGAACTTCTGTACGATCAATATACGACAACACATATTACCTTTACATGTAGGGAATATCCTTTAAAATAATTCGGGAAATGAAAACATTCTTTCTCTCTTGGAGTATTATCCATCTGTAGTCATAAAGTCTTTGGTGGAATATTCACAAAGCCTTTGTATTGTTGTAATAAAAGATCTACATAAAGCAGGAAAAGCAAAAATGGGGGGAAAAAAGGTTTTCATAGAAACACACATTGTAAATACCAACTTCATGGCAAACTTTGTAAGAACTCCCAGGAAAACAACGGTCTATAAACAATAATGATCATAGAAGCATATTTCAGAGTATATATGCCAAACTTGCCACTGTCATCACAATACCAGGGCAATAAATAGAAGCTTCCTCCTCTGGATTCACTCAATCAGCAATCAGTCTGTTATTCTCTGTAAAGAACACTTTACGTATAAGTCAGTATTTGTCAATTCTCTCTTTTTTGACAGATTCAAGATGCTAAATAGGGTGAGCTGTCTGGCAAGACATCATTTCAACAACATAATTCAAGCATTCAGTCAAAACACAATAATACAGTGTTATTGGTCAACTCAATTTCTTTCCTTGCTTTCACCAAGAAGTTCTTCAACATTAGAGCAAATACTTGACATCCATTTATCAGATTCAACCACTAGTTATGTTGTCAGCTGCAAAGAACACAGAGAATTATTCAATAATTATTTATTATTTGTTTTCCTATTTGAATCAGCTCCCCTGCTATCAAGATGCGAGCCAGGGATGAGCGTCTATGGAACTTTTGCTGCGGTCACCATAATCGTAGAGTAGTTCTTCCCCAGACTTGATATCCTGTGAAGCGACCAGTATAAGGTATGGCCTATCCTTGAGGTCAATCAGCTTTGTATGACAATTCCCTTTCTTACTGTGATTGAGTAGACGTCCTAGCTTATCAGATTCCAGAGTTGCATCAATGCTGCAAGTTAAAAAAAAAGCAATTTCATTATTTGGATGACCATGATACAGAAAACCGACTTTCTTGAACAATGATATGAAACAAAAACAGCCAGTCCATATTCCATAAGCATGATAAGTATCCATATTTGATAAGGCCAATAGATATTAATTAAATGTTTCTTATTTTCCAATGCACCGATCGTTCACCCCTGCCCGACCCAGTTTTTGCCATTTTCGGCAAAAGAAGAAACGACACATGGCTCCTGTGATTATGAGGGAACAAGAGCCATGAGCTCACATACATTTATACCCCATACCGAATTTTCCCTATTCAGATGAGACAAAACAAGAAAATACTGGTACTTATTAACATCGATCAATGTTGAAATAAGTAAATAGCATCACCCATCTTCAATTTACTTCTGGATCATCGCCAGATGCATACACAAGTAATTTTGAAAGACTGGCTATCATTCTTCAAGATATATCATCATAAACAGCAAATGACCTCGTAAAAATAGGTCAAGGTCATGAAGGTGGGTCATCTTGGGTTGGCTTCAAGTCGGGGCGTTAGCCAGGATTTAATAAGCGTTCTGAGAACCCCAACATCTCGCCTTGCGGGGTCATCCGCCGAAGGTGCAGCAGTATTGAAAGCATACATGTAGAGCAAACAATAACGTCTGGAATAGGTGATGTGGTACAGACAATAATGTCTGGAATAGATTATCTGGTACAGACAATAACATCAGTCCCATGTGGGATTACTGGCATATAAGTTACTCCCATGTAGGATGGATAGGTCAGTGCCATCGGATTACTGGTGCATAGGGCAGTCCAGTGTGAGATTACTGTTGGATAGGTCAGTCCCATGTGAGATTACTGCTCAATAGGCCAGTCCTGTGTAGGATTAAGCCCGGCGCACACGAGAGATATCAGCTGAGCTAGTTTCACGAAATTGATTACAGTTCCCGCATAACGTCTTCTTCAAGTCCATTTTGAAGAGTCGTGCATATGAATCGAGTGAAAATAACATGCGATTCATTGGCCGGTCCAGTAAAATTGCTGAGCTGTTGGCTTGCGTTCGCCGCACACGCTGAGGATTTGGCCTCGCGAGGCGAAATTATCAAACAAGTTTGATATTTTTTCCCGGCCTCGCGAGGCCGAAAACTCACCAAACACTGCCTGCACACGAGAGCTAGCCCCTGAGCTGACAGGCAATTTAGGCCGTCAGCTCAGCTGATAGCTCTCGTGTGTGCCGGGCTTTACTGCTGGGTGGACCAGTCCCATGTGTTATTACTGATGGATAGACCAGTCCCCTGTGGGATTACTGCTGGATAGTCCAGTCCCAAGTGAGATTACTGCTGGATAGGCCAGTCCTGTCTTGGATTACTGCTGGATAGATGAGTTTTGTATGGGATTAATGCTGGATAGGACAGTCCCGTGTGGGATTACTGCTGCATAGGCAGTCGAGTGTGGGATTACTGCTGCATACGGCAATCCTGTGTGGAATTACGGCTGGTGAGGCCAGTCCCATGTGGGATTACTGCTGGATAGGCTAAACCTGTGTGGGATTACAGCGGGATAGGTCAGTCCCATGTAGAATTATGGCTGGATAGGTCAGTGCTATGTGGGATTACTGCTGCATATTGCAGTCCAGTGTCATATTACTTCTGGATAGGTCAGTCCCATGTGAGATTACTGCTGCATAGGCCAGTCCCATGTGAAATTACTGCTGGATAGGCCAGTCCCATGTGGGATTACTGCTGGATAGGCCAGTCCGGTCTGGGATTACTGCTGGATAGGTCAGTCCCATGTGGCATTACTGCTGGATAGGCCAGTGCCACTTGGGATTACTGCTGGATAGGTCAGTCCTGTGTGAAATTACTGCTGGATAGGCCAGTCCCAAATGGGATTACTGCTGGATAGACCAGTTCGGTCCGGGATTACTGCTGGATAGGTCAGTCCCGTGTGGCATTACTGCTGGATAGGTCAAAAACACAACACAGGGATGGGCTTGATAATTTATTACTAACACAAATTATCGACTAAAACTACACAATGTTTAAGAACAGCCAATATGCATGCTATGATCACAGAATTAGTGTCTACAACTGACCTGCGCATACAACAGCCAATATTGTAGCAGATACATGTATTCGACTAGCATAAATGACGCATTATAAACCCAGTACTGCACATATGATTAAAAGCATATAAAACCGTTCATACATGTATTACAATTCTATAGCGAGGTACATGTATAATGATATATCACTGAGAGATCAGATACCCACTATACTATCTTATTATTCGATTAAACCATGCAATTAATACTATTAATCTTAGAACTGGTGTGGGAGGGTTGGGTGCACATAAACAGGCACGAGACATCTAAAAACAGCTGCACGCTTGCAAGCAGAAAGCTGACTGCGGGAACAAAGCACAATGGCGCCTTAAATCATGACTTTGCACGGGCGCTTGCAGCGCCACCACTGCCCAAGAACTGATGACGTATACCGCAGAAAAATATCCCTGGGCTGTGTTTTACGTCAACTCATATAGTTTGGCCCAAAACACAACACAGGGATGGGCTTGATAATTTATTACTAACACAAATTATCGACTAAAACTACACAATGTTTAAGAACAGCCAATATGCATGCTATGATCACAGAATTAGTGTCTACAACTGACCTGCGCATACAACAGCCAATATTGTAGCAGATACATGTATTCGACTAGCATAAATGACGCATTATAAACCCATTACTGCACATATGATTAAAAGCATATAAAACCGTTCATACATGTATTACAATTCTATAGCGAGGTACATGTATAATGATATATCACTGAGAGATCAGATACCCCAAACCATACACATGTAGGAGGTAGGGAACAGAATTAAGAGTATGACAAAGACTGGAAAATTTTAAGAACACTAGTATGGTCCGGTTTAATATACTGAAACACACAGTCGCTTTTCCAATCCCCCATGGCTCGAATCACGGGCAGTGGCACACCTGCTGTAACCAACCACGACGTACCTCCCCGTCTTAGTGAGTGTGTATTGTACTCTGAGGGTGGCAACCCAATTTTGTACAGAAGTGTGCCAAATTTAGATCTGAACCCAGAGTCTGATAACGCAACAAGCCGCCCCCCATACATGTATGAAAAAAGTGGTGTATCTTCCCCCAGAGGCCCAGACATAACCAAAAATTTTACTATGGCAGAGGCTGGACATATGGGATTGTCGGGCAAAAAAGGTAGAGCCACCTCGTGAGTCCTCTGGTTAAATTGTATAGTCTTAGAGGCACGAATTCTTAGAATAATGCCTCTAGAGACCACCCGCATGTCTGAACGCAACACACATTTAGATTGAATAGTCTTATCTGTGGGGCTAGTTATATTACTGATACGTAACAACCCAAAAAAACCAGTGATGATAGTGACCCATAACTGTAAATCTGGCAAGGCATTCATGTTAAGTTGGAGCCGTATCTCCAGCAAGTGAGGCAACGTCAGCGGCAACTTAAAAGAGGGGGCCGATCCCTTAACCCGCTTGATACCTAAAAGGAGAGACCTTACCCTCCAGTTATCTTTAAGGGGGTCTGGTAACTCATGCTCTGAGTCTCTGTGAAGTACCCTCACTGCATGGAGATATTGCTTAATGGTAGATAGAGCTTTAGACCTCGCCAGATAACTAACATAACGCAACAGGGTTACAGTTGCAACTGGTACAGGTAGTTCATTAATGCTAGCACAAAATTTACGAAAACAGTTCATTTGCGACAGGTAGGACCGACGAGTTGAGGTAGACAGTGCCTTAGACTCCCAATACAATGACTCGTAGTCCAGTTGATGTAATAAGTTTGCCATTGCCTGATCTGTTTTGAGATAAAACACATAGACTTATGAGATATATGATTTGGAAGCCAATAAAAAATTGGTTCAGAACTGTCTATACAAAATATCAGAAAATCTGTCCATTTGGCCAGGGACATGAAACCTACTAATCGAATCTGCCAGGCCATTACAAACGCCGGGAAAGAATATAGCATGTATAGCAAAATCATATTCTAAGCACAAATTTGCCAGTCTATCTAATAACCCAAGGGCCTCTATGGAGCCCGTAGTTCCTTTATTTATAATACAGGCAGTAGCTAGATTATCTGTATATACAAGAACTTTTTTGTCACGCCACATTTCACACCACCTTTCTGCAGCTTCCACTACCATAGCTAATTCCTGAATATTTATATGCGAAGAAGCAAGCTCAGGCTTATCGATATGCCACACAATATAAGTAAAGTCCATGTTGCAGAAAGCTCCAGCAGAAACAGGACAAGCATCGGTTTGCACATTGATTATGGGTCGCCAATCTCAAATCAGTTTTCTATTGCTAGTATGCATAAGCGTATAAAGCCACCAATCTAAATCGTTTATTATACCGGATAATCGTGCTTTATGGTAAGCAGATTTAAGACCCGCCAACAGATTGTATATAGTTCTAGTGTGAACCCTGCCCCATTCTACAACATGTGATGCCCATGTCAGTTTACCTGCTAGCTTCTCTAACTGTTTCCTTGTAGCCCTACGTTTATTTTGAAAAGAGATAATTTCTGATATCAGTGTTTCTAGTTTGCTTTGCTCTAGTGACAAACAGTTATTAATGGTATCAATTTTGATACCCAAAAACGTCAAACAGGTACAGGGGTCAACCACTTTGGACCAGTTAATCATAAACCCCAATGATCTCAGGAGAGAAATTAGCATATTGTATGCATCAAGGCAGTCTTCATAAGTCTCTTCAAACAGTACAAAGTCATCCAGATAGGCTACACAATTTTTCCCTCTTTTGTGCATCATTCGGCACACGCTCTGTGTAAGACGATTGAAAATACTGGGACTTAGTTTTGATCCGAACGGAAGCCTGGTGTCCACCATAGATGTCGGTCGGGTGTCACCCGCAAATGTCCACTGCAGACCAGTGTATATAAAATTACTGGGGTGTAGACCAACAGACCTGTATGCTGATTTAAGATCAATTTTTGCTAAATAGTAACCTGGCCCAATATCATTCAGGGCATCCTTAACAGTCTGATACTTAAAACTTTCTGCTTCTGCATAATCATTGAGACTTTGCCCCTCCGGTCTACTCGCGTCATGAATAACACGCACATCACCGTTGGCTTTTGGAACAGCCCCCAAAGCACTAATAATAATTGGGGGTTCAACAACCTTGACATAATTATGTTCGTTAAGTTCAGTCTGTATAGTCTTTTCTACCTCTACTTGATTTTCATATGCGGATTTGCAGTTCTTTGTAAAAGCTTTAACAGGAATTTTTTCACTATTCACTATTGAAAAACCGTTTTTTACACCATCCAGCAAAAACTCACGGTCCGGGTCCCCCACTAACTCGCGATCCCAAACACTGGCACATTTTGTTATTGAGGAGGGACAAAACTGTGGTTGGGATGCTGGGAGTTTTTTGATGGGAATTGCCTTGACTTGTGATTAAACTCCCCATAGCAGGTACCACAAATATGTGAATAATTACACACTGTAAGAGAGCACCCGTTGCGCCCATTAAACTTCGCACAGATAGGTTTTCCTGTATTGGGATCAAACCGAGATTTTGAGGGGCCGGTTGGCGCAGATTTATTTTGCAGTGTAGATCCTACATTCCGGTTACTGGGAACCCCACGTTCACCCTTAGGACGTAATATGGCCTGCATAAGGAACTGATCATCCTTTTCCCATGATGCACCAGTTTGATGTTGTTTACGCCTAAATTCACAGTCAAAATTAAGCACGGTCGTCCAATCAAACACTTGTCCAAAAGTAGCCACTTTTGCAATATACTGGGTGTAGGCGAGAGTAGTCTCTTGGGTACAACGGTCCTTTACGATCATCTCCTGAAGAATTTTTATTGATCCTTCCATATACTGGGTCTGTGATAACCGGTCATGGGGGACTTTATTATCTTTCAGTTTGAATTCAAACAGGCCCATATCAACATTTTTGGTCTGATTAGAATTAGGAGCAAGCGTGATATAATCTCTCACATATCTGAGCGGAGTTTTATCCGATGGGCCAGAAATCATGTTGAGAAATTGCCACATACCACTATTTTCAATCCCATGATGCTCAACTCCGGGTGTCGTAGGCACGGGCGGTGTCTGTCTGGAAGGCCCTACTTCTGCTGGGGTCGGTCGTCCATTACTCACCACTTGTGGAGAACATTAAACATCTCCGTCGCGGACAGTCCCCTGCCATCGGAAAGTCCCAGGAAGTTTGTCGACCCCGCCTGATGATCTGCGGCTGGTGTCCGTAAGACATCGTCGGCACTTGACGAATTTACCGCGGCCTGATTATTCAATGCTCGTTCTTGAGGTTCTTGCCTATTGACCGGCACGGCCGTGTACATATACCCTGGTATCTCGTGCAACGCATGCTTTAACAAAAGTCTTTGCCCGACGGACAGTTCCTGAAAAGTCTCGTCGACCATAGCCGGTGACAATAATTTGAGGCTTCTGACTGACTCAAACCCATTTTCCATAAGACCTGCAACGGTTTCAGTGTTCAAATCATTTTCACTCATCCACTTTTTACAATCAAAATTGTTCTCCCGTGACCGCTGTTCACTCCTGGTACGCGGGGCTGAAAGTTCACTATCTGCCATAATAAATTACGGGGAACCTACCGCCACTAACAAATTAGAAAGTCTTGGTGTATGGCACATTTAAAAAACACGAGGCACGACGACATAAAGCACATAAACAGGCACGAGACATCTAAAAACAGCTGCACGCTTGCAAGCAGAAAGCTGACTCATGCCATTTGGGAATACAGCTGGATAGGTCAGTCCCGTGTGGGATTACTGCTGGAGATCGGTGACCTAGGAAAACATGAAACATGTCCACCAAGTATTATAATCATCCCACGAAAGGTTCAACAAACTTTCCATGTACATTTCTGCCCAACAAAAACCTTATCAATGGAAAGGTACAAAGTCTAAACTGCAATAATTAGGACAAAAATTCATATTTAATGTCATATTTCTTAAATAGCACATGCACATCGTCAAATCACATTGCACTTGGGTAGCAAGTGTCAAACTCATCCAATGAAAGCTGACAGCTTCAGAAAACGTTCCATGTACATTATTATTGGCGGATTACTTAGACAAAACCCTCAAAATTTAAAGCATACATGTCCTTTTGTTGTAAGTTCCTCTGTCCAACACTCTTAGGAGTTGCATAATAAAACCAGTTGGTGCTTCCAAAGAATGAAGAAATAATAAAAGTACATACAATACAGCAGCTTCAGTATCTATTCTTTAGTTACATGTACTTTAGTGTGCATCATAATTACAATATCGATGAAAAACTTGGAATATAATGTTTGAAATACTGAGTTTCAGATCTTTTACTATGAAAAAGTCTGAAATATTGTGTGACAAGCGAAGTCATGAAAACCAAGTACAGGGGTTATTAATCGTGGTAATCCCGATTAAAAATTCTCAAAAATGGAGTTTTGGGCAAATTTTCAAATTAAGTTTTCCTACGAAAAATTCAGTTTTGTCATTTTTCTGATATTCTTCACCTTCGAACACTACGTGTTGCCTTGGCTGAACATAACACATTATCTGATCAAAATACGGGTTTGGTGAGGTCATAGCTCTATAAATATTCCATGTTCCATATTAGGAGGAGTGCGATGTATGACCTCTTTAAAATTCAAATTTGATTGGCTATTCGAAAGAAATTAACATCAATACAACCAACACTTGCCATATTTGGAAATCACACCGGCAGACATCAAAGAAAATCCTCGCTGCTCGGTGTTGGCAAGCTCCTATCTTGATTGGCTATATGCACATCACACACCCTACTGAATCGACGAGTATGATTATAGGTGAAAACCGCCGGTCACGTGTCAAATCACAGTCAATGGTAGGTTTTTCGGTGCATTCGTTATCAAGCGTGGGCGTGTGTCCGACCGGACGACAGTCACCACAGCCGAAAATGAACGATTTTCAGCATATCGATGACAGGTATGGTTACTGGTGTCCAGTCATTTTTTGAAGGAGAGATATCGTACTATATTGTCACCAAATGTAGGGTTATTACTATTTCAAGTTAACAAAAATTTTAAACATTTTTGCGGCGAGAGGTGTTTTAGGTGTTGGTAGACAGTCCATGGTAGGTATTAGCATCGAATTATAGTGTGAGGAAATGAGCACAAAATGAACACGTGGGAACTTAATATCTGCCTCATGTATCACTGACTCATTCATCTCTCGATTCCTTCCACTTGTGTGTGTTTAAGAGGAATATGAACCATTAATAGTTTATTCTCTGTCTGTCTCATATTACGACAGTCCATTGTATCATCATCGGATCGATCGACAGTCCATGGTAGGTCAAAATACGGTCAGTCCGAACTGACGTGAACCGTGTAACCTTGGCCAATGATTCGCCAAATGGACTGTTGCCAGGACAAAGGGTAGCTACAATTGACTGTCGACATATCTGATATATAATCATATGTTGCCTCATTATAACATTGCAGCTGTTATGCGGCTTCAATGTGAAGTGATCCAACCTACAGATCATGGTCGCATGACAAATGGACTGGTGCATTCACCTATAATCATACTCGTTGATTCAGTAGGGTGTCACATGCTTTTCCAGGTTTGAACAATTTACCCTATTCATTAAGTCAAGGTAAATGACGGAACGTTAGTGTAGCATTTAACTTGAAATGTGGAGATGGATATTCTTAAAAATATTAAGTTTAACCCTGATGTTCTTGTTGTTCACAATCGCTACAAGCATTTGGGAAAGCTGGCCAATCTCTCTTAGGCACTCGTTGAATGGACCACTGTCGGTGTCCTATCCAAGGAGTTCTACCTTTATGGAAATTTTGTTTGGAATGTCTTGTTAACAAAGAATTTGAACAACATTCCCCACCCTTCCACAATTTTTTTTTGGACTGTGTGTGTGAATTTTTTGGGGAAGTGGGGGGTGAGGGGGGGGCTTAGCATACATGTCCTTTTGTTGTAAGTTCCTCTGTCCAACACTCTTAGGAGTTGCATAATAAAACCACACTGGTGGTTCCAAAGAATGAAGAAATAAAGTACATACAATACAGCAGCTTCAGTATCTATTCTTTAGTTACATGTACTTTAGTGTGCATCATAATTACAGTATCGATGAAAAACTTGGAATATAATGTTTGAAATATTGAGTTTCATATCTTTTACTATGAAAAAGTCTGAAATATTGAGTTTCCTGTCTTTAACCTATGAACTAGAGCCTTAGGCACTGAAACGGGGCTATTTAAATGTATTGTAAAATAGGCTGTTGGAATATTTCCACTAACTCTTTGATGTTCAGTTCCATGGTGAAAAGCCATACAATTTGTAGTCTCACATATTTCTCTCAATAAAGATCTATAGTGCATTAGTGTAATTGTACACATACATATATTTAAAAAAATAACTTGTGACTGATGGGACAGACATTTATTATGAAACCAACCTGATGAAATGATAGATAATGTCTTCTCTGCATGTCACCGATATTTTTAAAATATTTTTACTTTTTTCAGATTATAGAAAGCATATCCTTCAGCAGTAAATGACAAAAGATGAATATTTAGATACAATGTAAAATCCTCAGGATTAGATGGACTGGATCTATGCTGGGATGTATCCTATCATGGCATATTATATACATTCTGGAAGACGGGAGTATCCCAGCAGCCTTTGCGGCGCTGCCTGACAACAATGGCGTGGGCTAAAGCAACACATAGCGACGTATTCACTTAGCCCAGGCAGACCGCGATTCTCGCCGTTAAATCGTATTTCCTCGACGTTTGCGGCTGGTAATCATTTGGAGTCGATAATATATTGTTAATAAGGTAACATTTAACAGCTGAAAGAATCAATTTTGTGGTAAAGACTCCAGGAAAGGGTAATAAACAGCTCTTAAATAACCCACAACACTGATCTACAGGGCGCTAACACAGCCGTTAAAATCCTGGGGTTAACACAGCGGCAACACCGTCATTGTCGGCATATAGCACGGATAATCTGTTTTAATTTCCCCCCATAAAGCTGTTAATTATCCATATTCAGTGATTGACTTATTAAATGATTAACATCAGCATGGAGCAGTATGTATCCGTGGCTTATAACCGTAAATTTTCTGTATAAACAGTCAATCAATTTTATTTGATCTTTGGTCTGACGTGTGTTTCTTTGTCATGTTGACACTGTGATGAGTAATTCTCAGTTACAGTGATTATTTCATTGACTTGTATAGTACAATCCATTACTCAATCAGTCTTTATATAACCCATCATCAGTATCCGAGTCATTCAAACTTCAAACTTAAGAGAAACAGGTAATGCTAATATAGTAAAAATGCCAAAGGCGTGTTGTGTTCATGACTGTACAGCTAACAAAGACAAGTTTCCAAATTTGAAGTTTTATATTCTTCCGGCCCAGAGTGAGAGAAGACATCAGTGGTTGCAGGCTATCCACAGAGCAAGAATCCTAGATGATGGGACCATCGATCCAAATAAAGCCTGGTCACCAAAGGGCTCTTATATCTACTTATGCTCTCAGCATTTCATATCGGGTAAGCGATAAATTATTGGATTTGTTGAAAAGTTCAGGGATTTTCCTCAAGACTGTTTTAAATAACCTATGCCGTTGTAAATAATATACATTGCTGTTTATTCCTGGTTTAATTCCCAAACTAATTTGTTTGTATCTGCGTTATTTACCATTTCCTGATCATTAAGTCAATCATTAAATCTGGATAATTAACAGCTTTATAAAAGCAGAAGAACACAGACTATATCCATAACGGTGAAGGAATTTTGCTACAATTATATATCTGCGTTATTTAGCATTTCATGATCAATAAGTCAATCATTTAATAAGTCAATCACTGAATATGGATAATTAACAGCTTTATGGGGGGAAATTAAAACAGATTATCCGTGCTATATGCCGACAATGACGGTGTTGCCGCTGTGTTAACCCCAGGATTTTAACGGCTGTGTTAGCGCCCTGTAGATCAGTGTTGTGGGTTATTTAAGAGCTGTTTATTACCCTTTCCTGGAGTCTTTACCACACAATTGATCCTTTCAGCTGTTAAATGTTACCTTATTAACAATATATTATCGACTCCAAATGATTACCAGCCGCAAACGTCGAGGAAATACGATTTAACGGCGAGAATCGCGGTCTGCCTGGGCTAAGTGAATACGTCGCTATGCGTTGCTTTAGCCCACGCCATTGTTGTCAGGCAGCGCCGCAAAGGCTGCTGGGATACTCCCGTCTTCCAGAATGTACCTCCACCTGCCAGTTCACTCCTAGTGTGGAAGGTGATAAATTATTACAATGGTTGTATGCAGACTTGTACATGTAGCTTACTGGTATCTAAACAGAATGACTTGGACTTTGACCCTATCAATTGACCCTATCAGCTAAGTGAATCAAGCCATTGACCTGGGTCATGCAGTGTCACCCATGTGTCTTTGTTCTAAAAGCTATAGAGGGTCTGGTGGAGGGGATGTTTGTGTATTAGCCCTATTAAGTTACATACCCTGTATACAATTTCTGCAAGAATGGAAGCCTAGAAAATTAGAATTTCTTGCCAACATGGCAAACATATGATAAGTCTGCCTTAAACTATTTTCTTCTGTATATGTTAAGTGTTCTAATAAAGTTTTTTATCAACCAGCAATTTATGACATCCTTTCAGGAAAACACTCTTAAGTCAACCTCTGAATAGTATCCATTTTGTATTCATGCTCTAAAGCAGGAAATCTCTGTGAAAATGACATATGAACATATATAAGAATAGCAGAAAATATTTAACTTCACTAATATAGACCAGGTGAAACAAAATCTAGCCAAAATAGTTGATCAAACTATCTGCAGTAGCTGAATAACTTGAGGACTTTTTTCTTCTGCTCTTCCTCTCAAAGCCTAAAGCAGTTAAATAAACAACCAGTCACCCTGGCAACGGTACCAAATTTTCTCAATTTTCCTGACTACAATACTGGACCATTAGTCCCTACGGGACATAGCCCCGTAAAAAGTCTGAAATATTGAATTCATAGAGATAAATTGCACAAAAAATTTGAGTTTATCTCTTTTTCGAAAATTGAGTACGGTAATTTCCCTATTAATTCGCGATGTAGTGATGAAACTCAGCACTCCAAAAATTGGCTACTTTCGAATTATTTGTTGAGCGAATTCTAGAAAAACGCGAGTGTTCGAATTAAATGTCGCGCCGACTTTCACGGAGAATCCAAAATGGCGGACCGCTTCGCCGTGGTCGTAGTGATCGTATTTATTACCGTGTATTAACTTTGATATCTCATCAGTTTCCATAAAATGCCGTGTATGATGTCAGAAATCTCCTCTACCCTGATAAAGGCGTCTAATTTTATTCGAGGAAGTCGAGCATATTTATCGAGTGACGAGTTCAGCACGATCATACAGATTTTTGAGCTGACGTCCGTAAATTCGCGTCCATAATAACATCGTAAAAGGCCAAAACATTGAACGTATTCCTTCCTTTTTGTTCAGTATTAGCTATGATCTATATTATGAAACCTAACTGACATGGAATTGAATGAATATTCTGGAAATATAAAACTATACACATATTAGAGTATTCCATGTTCGAGTCGTTCGGTATGTCGACGTTGTTGTTGTGAACCCTGAAAATGAACCAACGGCAAATTTGTGTAGGATTGTATCACGAAGTTTTAGACAGATTAGCGGACTGTCATAGACTTTTTGGTCTTCACTATGCATGATTTTACACACACCATCCAGGACTTGAATAAATATCCCGGACCTATGACACGAAATTAATGTTGAATTAACGGCGGATTGTACAAGAGAACCGAGTGTCAGTCGGCAATACACGTTTCGATTGGTTTGTTTCAAGTATGAGAATATCTATTACGGTATCGGTACTGTAACAGTTTACTAAAAGTAAAAGTCGAAGTATGATATCGTTTTGAATATTAATTAAATACTGGTATGTTCTCATCTCCGAAACTTTACCTAATGCCATTTAAATGTTTCTCAAATTTGCTTAGCATATAGAGTAATGGAATGGCGATAGCGATGTTTTGATTCTTAGTGTAAAAATGCGCGGTGTAATTCCAAAGAATTTTTGATTGCTGGAATTTGGGTAAGTTTGTGGGTATTCGTAAGAAATATTTTCATTCACAATAAAATATTTAACAAAACCGGAAAGAGTAAGTCTTTATGATAACTATATTTGAACAAAACAGAGCACATGCAGAGATGATTGTTGTCGGCGCTTCACATCGCAAAATTTGTTTGTGTCCCCTGGTGGGAAAACTGACGTTTGTCAACTGTGTGATTTCCTGTCTATGTTTCATTAAACGATAGATGCAATCAAAGCCAAGATATAACAAGTTTGAATGAGGTATTGTGAAATTTACAGGACGAACAAGGGCCACACATTAACACACAAACCATACTGCAGCGTTAATTTGAAACCCCTTTGAATTGCCTCTTGCTGGTGAATCGCGCATCCTCACACAGAGCTGAATTTGGGCTTCCGAAGGGACAAGGTATTCCCCAGGCAGTCAATTCAATGTTATTACACACGATCTCATTTGCATATGAATAAGTGTCATTTCCAGTCTGGGTGAAACTTGCATGCTGCACGTGGACTCTCCTATTTCACTATATATTTCATGCTGTTCAGATTCTCTCCACTGGAAACTGCATCTTGTCACCCCTATCCTGACTTTGGATTCTTCCATTTTATGTGGTTTTCTCTGGAGGACAAGCTGTGCTGAATGGGGAAATAGCTGGACAGGCTAAAAATAAACTAAACACTTCATTAGCAAACTATCCCTCAAAACAATGTAGCCATTGACAATTTAAATATCAAAGGAGACTGCAGCAAATGCCATTCATGTGGAGGCTTGGTGTTTCAGTAGGAAATTGAGGGGCACTGAGGGGGTATACTATTATGTCGTGCGATGTGAACACATCGTTTCAAGTTTGTTTCCTATACAGTGAATCTTAATAATGATAATAATAAAAATACGGCCTCTTCACGAACATGCTATTAGATATTGTATTGTATGTTGAGTAGAATGCAGGACGAGTCAGATCGATCACCGTAATTCTGTAGGTTTGTTTACGGTCAAATATACTTACCACATGGGGTCTGCGTAAATACCTCACCTTGTCGTGTAGATAATAACACGGACGTATGGACTGTTAGGGGGAGGGAGGGGGGAATGGATGTTCTGAAAGAAAAAAGGAAACCCTTTCACCATTGTTTGTGATCTTCCAGGCTTGTCGATACGTTGTCATGCACAAACAAGTGATGCTCGAGAATTGTAGTCCAGATTTTTTATTTTTAGAAATTTTTATTGATCAAAATACTAAAATAAAATCAACGTTAAATGTACATCCTTCCAAAAGGCTTTTCGTGATGGCTCATTTTTGACGTCAAATAATGGTCGTTTGATTGTCCACTTCACCTGAAAATATAACGAATAGCGTACAGCATACGGAAAGGTTAAATCGCATCTTGCTTTCCCCAAACGAAGAATTCAGTTGCTGTGAAGAAATCTGATGCAATTCACCAGCACACACGTTACAACTTGATATCTCCGCGGGAACGTCACCCGACAAAGTTTGAACTCTGCTCCCTTCCAGTGCCTCCTTTGAACACGGCCCAAGTGCCTCCCATACGAATAATACAGGGCAGGTCGGGCAGGTAAATGGGGGACAGCGAGGGGTTTAGCATATACGACGAACAAATATATTAACGTTGAAGATCTCTCAAATTTGTTACTTAAAATAACGTGTGTTTTTCAAATAAAGGAATGCTGGTTTAAAGAAAGATATTTGATATACGAACGCTGGAAACTGAAGAATGATTTAATAGCGGGCTGTGTGCAGACAATCGACCATGTGCGGGGGACTACCGTATATATTTTTCCCGACTGCGGCGAAACGCGATCAAGTTAGGATAAAATTACAGGACTGCGGAGTTAATTGAATCAATTGTTTTCCTTATAGACTGTAAGTAATAGTAATTCAGTCTGATTATATTGTACCATTCCCTGTTGTTTCTCTGCGCTTACAAATATTGCATACGCCGATATACTATACGAGATTCTAGTAGCCTAACATATTCACTTTACTTTCATCGGCACGAACTCCGTGGCGAAAATGGGAGTGTTCGAATTTATTGTTTCACGGATATTGAAAATGCTCCCGTGTTCGTTTTATTAGGATGGACAAAATCACGACAGCGGAAAAATCGGCCGTTTTCGAATTAAATTTGGAAGGTGAATTAATAGGGAAATTACCGTATATTATAAATTTTGGGCTAGAATAACCCCTGAAGTAATTGAATAATTTGAAAGAGACTCGGGGCAAAAATATAGGAAATATAGGACATTTTTCAGAAATATAGGAAAATATAGGACAACTAAAAAAATATAGGACTTATAGGACATATAGGACATAATTGAAGGCCTGAACATGTGTACCAAGTTCCATAATCATTCAATGACAGCTGACAACTGCAGCAAACTGTGGTGTACAGATGTACATGTGCACTTCAGCTAAACGCAAAACTCATTTGCCATAATTTGTAGAAATATTAATATTTCATCTCAAAAATAGCACAGGTACATTCTCTAATCATAAGAAACGTGTACCAAGTTTTGTAATCATCCAATGAGAGCTGACAATTGCAGCAAACTTACCATGTACATGTATACATATAGAGGCCTATGTACATTTCACCTAAACAGAAAACTCATTCATTTGCCATAATTTGAAGAAAAATTAATATTTCTTCTCAAAAATAGCACAGGTACATCCTCTAATCATAAGAAAGATGTGTACCAAGTTTCATAATCATTCAGTGACAGCTGAAGCAAACTTACCATGTACATGTATACATGTAGAGGCCTACATGTACAATTTACCTAAACAGAAAACTCATTCATTTGCCATAATTTGGAGAAAAATTAATATTTCTTCTCAAAAATAGCACAGGTACATCCTCTAATCATAAGAAACATGTGTACCAAGTTTCATACTCATCCAATGACAGCTGCAACAAACTTCCTAAAGTACAGAGGTACATGTGCACTTCAGATAAACGCAGAACTATATCATAGGGATTTTAACATTGGAGCACCCCAGGGGTAGTACCCCCAGGTGGCATACCCACCCCCCATATTTTTTTTATTTTTTAAATATTTTTTCTACTTTCTCTAGATTTTTTTTTAATTTGCTAAACTAAAAACCTCATCATTTCCAGGCAGGGGACACCGACACCGATGACGACATCCTCTTTCCCCCCTCACAATATCTCCCCTTTACTTCGTAAGGCGAGATAAAAACTGCCTGTCCAAAATCCCATTCTGCCAAATTTTACCTGTCCTCTTTCCATTTTCTCCTATCTCTCCCATGTTCAATTTTGCTATATTTGCCAGTCCAAATGTGGAATATGCCTGTCCAGTGGACAGGTGTCTGGTTAACACCATGCTATGGATACCCTATCAATAATCATTCAGAAAAAAAAAATATTGCAAACACTAGATTTTGACCTTTCAAATTATGTAAAGGTCGGTCATTTTCCATAGGCTTCTGACCCATCACCAAGTGCAACTGTTGTATGAAATCGCATAGCCTGGCTATAGTCCTTCGAGGGATATCGTGTCCACACAATGGACAGACAGATGCGCCAATTGACCAAATTTGACCGAGAGATAATATTCAAACAAAATCAATTACTTGCAATGGGTTTGAGGTATACTTGGAATTTGATCATAATCCACATCTCTGAAATGGAGTTCACAATTTTCCACATTTTCTGGCCTAGGTGTCCTTGACCGTTGTCTGACCTTATGACCTCAAAGTAAATAGGGTTATTATCTGCCTCATATGCAAGGTAGGAATCAAGTTTTGAAGTAATTCTGGACTGTTGCACTGAACAGGAGATTTTCCATTTTTAACAGGTTTTCAGGCTTGGGTGAACTTGAGCTTTGGCCTTTTCACCTAAACATAAAATAAGGGTTTTCTTTGCTCATCAGCATAATTATATACCCAATGTTTGGTACCAATTCATAAACTGGAACTGGAGATTTTGCTCTTTTTTTTTGGCAGATTTTCTAGCTCAAGTGACCTTGACCATTGACCTAGTGACCTCAAATTCAAAAGGCTGAAAGCTATTCCACAGTTAAACCTTTGAACAGTTACAATTTGGAATGAATTGAATCAATAGTTTTCAATTTATCGTGTTACCAGGAAAACAACACACACACAGTGATTGTATAATATCCCCTGACCGGGTCTGGCTGGGAATAATAGCGGGCGATAATAAACCACACCGATTTGAATGCCCACTGAATACTTTTCGTATACTCGTATTATCCAATATAAATACCTGTAAGATATGTGACTCTATCAAATAAAACTGTATACCTCAAAATCATTTCATTGGAAATTTATATTTCGGAGCATATCGTCGGTTAGAGCTGAAACACTGAAATTTGCGGAGCTGAAATTTTGTCCACAGAATTGGAGGTGATTGGATTTTAATAGAAGATTTGCCGTACTATTTCAAGCAAGTTTAACCATCATCGCTCCTGTGATGGGGGAATAAACCAGTGTGTTCCAGTATTGTGTGTCATACTTTCTGAGATATTAAATGGATAAGGATAACAATACAGAGAAAGTGACCATGACAATACACCATACCCACGAAGATTGAGGGATAAAAACAAAAAACACAGGACATAAAGAAATAGAATCTAGATTACTGCCAGTCTTAATGACAAACTGGAATAAAAGATTACAAAATGTAGATAGATGACTGCCAGCCATGATGACAAACTGGAATAAAGGATTACAAAATGTAGATAGATGACTGCCAGCCATGATGACAAACTGGAATAAAAGATTACAAAATGTAGATAGATGACTGCCAGCCATGATGACAAACTGGAATAAAAGATTACAAAATGTAGATAGATGACTGCCAGCCATGATGACAAACTGGAATAAAAGATTACAAAATGTAGATAGATGACTGCCAGCCATGATGACAAACTGTGGAGAGGAGATGACTGCCAAACATAAGATGACAAACTGTGGACAGAAGATGACAAACTGTGGATAGAAGATGACTGCCATCCATGATGACAAACTGTGGACAAAAAATGACTGCCAGACATGACAAACTATGAATAGAATATGACAAACTGTGGATAGAAGATAACTGCCAAACATAATGACAAACTGTGGATGGAAGAGGACTGACAGCCATGATGACAAACTGGATGGAAGAGAACTGCCAGCCATGATGAAAAACTGTGGATGAAAGAAGACTGCCAGCCATAATGACAAACTGTGGATGGACGAGGACTGCCAACCATGACAAACTCTGGATAGACCTACATGTACTTACCAATAGTTCTTGTTTTTATGTGTGAAGTAGTACATATAACAGCCATATTCCTTGGGACTTTCTGCATACTTGGCCTCCCTCTCCTTCGCTGATGTCAAGTCAATAAGGTCTCCTGCGTACTCGACAACAAATTCCCCACGGCGAAATGCCCTCGTGGCTAAAACACCTCGACCCTTCCCTTCAAATTCCACAACCTGCGCAGGAAATGAATTCACATAACACAGGGGTTCATAGAAGTCACATTTTACTACCATTAATAGGTAGTAAAATTCACTCAAAAACTCAATATTGAAGCCAAGAATCACGGTAAACTTATGAAAAACTCAATTCCAGCACAAACGCTAATGTTAAAGTAATACAATATTAAACATCAAGGAGATAAAATTGTAGAAAAGCTGAATATCGACTGGACAAAAATTAAATTCAACAAGACAAAAACTGAATATTTTGATGTCTATGAACTCCTGATAACAGCGAGACAATGTTCTCAAAGAAGTTTCAGTATGACAAAAAGGAAAAGTTTGTATCAAGCCCTGTTGGGGTGCAATTCATTGTGGTGTGGCAGAACTACACCAATTGCAATCGCCAAAAAAAAATAAAATAAAATAAAATTAAAAAATTTGAATTGGAAAAAAAAAGAAGAAAAAATTGTGAAAAAACCCCAAACATTTCAGATTGAAATTTCAAATTTAATGGGTTCAATAAGTGTAAAATGAAGTAGGCTTCCGGAATATATGAGGGTATGGAGTCGGGCGAGGCTTAGTTTAGGAGATAGAGTGGGGCTGGGTGTCACGGCATGCGGTCATGCTCCAGAGGGTGGATGAATTGAATAAGCATAGCATGGTGTAATCTCCTGAATTATATATGAGGGTTTGGGGTCAGTCGAGGCTCAGTATCGAAGATAGAGGGTGATGCTTGGTGCCTCAGAGGTTGGAACACGTTCCCGAGGATATGAGGGTAGGTTTCGGGTGAGATAGAGGGTGAGGCATAGTGCACCGGGAGTGGGGTTTATGCTCCCGAGGGTGGTGGTTGGGTTGAATAACAGTAGCATGATGTAAGCACCCAGAATATATGAGGGTTCGGTGAATCGTGTGGGGCTTAGTTGAGGAGAAATAGATTGAGACTGAGAAGATGTGGATAGGAAAAATTTTGTACGTCCAAACTGCTGACATTTTTGCTGGACATTTCCTCAACGAGAATAGGGACACAAACACACACAGACATCATTTAGATTCCTATATAGAGCTTTCTTCAGCTAAAGCTATAGGCTCAATAGAAATCATTGAACCCCCCCCCCAAATAATAAAAAGACTGGGGCTGTCCATATATTATGTTACGGATTAATGTATCAATTTGAGATGAAGGACATGTACATTATTTTACATGTATTTAATAAGTCCTGTTATCATTATTCACTGATATCTGGATGGATGAAATATATACCAAAAACAGTACAAGTTCAACTGTCTTCACAATACCTCTAAGCCTTCCTCTGTACCATTCATTATAGCATCTTCTAGCCGGATTTGTTCATTTTTCTACAAACAAATCATATGGAATATAAGATAATATCTCAATAAATTGAAACAAGCACAAATTTTGTAAAGATATGATAGATGCAGATCCAGTCCAATGTGCTGAATGGGGAATATCAATGGTCATGGCAGCATTTCAAACATATTTCACAGCACATATCAGTACCAGTGTCTTGTATTTCATACATACAAGTCACATCTTACAGCCATTAATAGGCTTTAAAATTCACTAAAAATCTCAATAGAGAAGCCAAGCATTATGGTAAACTTATGAAAAACTCAATTCTGGCAAAAATGCTAAGTGTTAAAGTATGAGAATATTACATATCAAGGGGGTAAACTTCTACAAAAAAACAACTGAATACTGATTGGACAAAACTCAATTCAGCGAGAAAAACCCCCTGAATATTTTGACGTCTATGAACCCCTAACATAATGTAAATTATTGTTGGCAACCATGCTTGTTTAGTTAAGAACAGGGTCATGAGAAACAACCTATTCCAACCATATACCATCTAATTTAATGTAGTTGATGTTAACTTGAAAAAAAAGAGTGCGGGCGAGTAAGGGAGACTTGTGTTCAACTGTAATACTGAACCAGCAGATTTGCCCCATTTACCTTTATTTGTGAGATACATTGACGGCCACTACGTCTGATTGGGAAGTAATCTGTTAGCACATGATTGTTAGCAGCAGGGTCTGTTTTCCTGAAATATATGTAACACCAACTTGACCATATTGAACATATGACTGGGCAAACATCACCTATATTAGGCCATTCAAATATGATACTTTGTTTCTCAAACACAAGGCTGGGTCAATCTTGATGAGGCATGAGGCTTTTTTTTTCATTTTATTTCTGATTACTGATCGCGAACCAAGGGAGATAATTCGGTTCATGTAAGTTAAAAAATCATATCATATAAGTTATCTCTCTTAGCTCGTTCTCAAGATCAAGATCAACCAAGGGAGATAATTCTACCCAGTGTTTCTGTTTTGGCAAATATTTTGTTGTGGCGCGCCGTCTTCAGTCGACACGGAAAATTACTGATATAAAAAGAAAACATGCGGGCCTGATTGTGACCATGCGGCGGGATTTGAGAAACAAAGTATCATATTTGAATGGCCTTAATTCATACTTACATCAGTTTCATTATGCCATCAGGGCTTTGTCAGTGAGATTGCATATCAAATTATATGTCCAGACTGATATTATCAATACGATCTGAATAAACAAGATTCTCTTTATACCCTGCATACAACATTGTAACTGTCAGCTCACGTCATGTTAACACAATTGTTTGAGATGAACTTGGTGTGACGTACAATGTATGTAGGTACATGTACATTGTAAATATGAACCCTAAGTGGCATTAAAATCTGGTCTTATTAGTAAGGTACATGTACATACTTTCGTCTGCTGGATTTGGGCCTTGTATGTAAGGGTGAATTTGATGCAGTAGTAGACTGTACCACTGTGGTACTCGTGGCACCAGCAGTCTTCTTGCCCCTCTTTTTCTTCCCTCCTCTGCCAGTACCAGGCCTTGGTGTCAATGGAGTGGCCTTGGGTAATGCCATATCTTTGGACACATGGGCCTCACAATCTGATGTATTGATTTCCCCCTCTTTGGACTCTGATGGGTTATCATCTTTTACAGTTTCTTCGTTTTGCTCACCACTTTGTTTTTCTTCTTTTAAAAGTACTGCTTTCACTTTACACTCTTTAACTGGAGTAGATATTTCACCAGTTTCAGTAGTTCGTGTGTCATCTTTCTCTTTCACTGGTGAAGATTCGGGTGTTGGTAGAATGTCCTCTAATCTCCTCTCATCTTTCTTGTGGACTGGTGCCAGACCCTTTTTACTATCTGAAGAAGGCAACATGGTCAGAGTCGAAATTAATTTTCCTGGAAGAGTTTTTAGAGCTCTATGCTATTTTGAGACATGAAGCTGTCATCATTGTAAGACACGATATGTATAAAATGATAATCTGTAACCGTGAGATGAAAGTTTGTCTGTCCGTCAATACTTTCTAGTCCATAGGATGGGTGAGAGAATATGATTTAATGTCGCTTTTCCACAATCTCTCAGTCATACTCACACTGTTTGAGTCATATTACTTTTCACACCCGGAAAGTGATCCTACGAGCGATAACCGACTTGATTTATAGGGGTAAAATTTGTCCTGGCTAAGTTATAATATATAGGCAGACGATCCTCTTACTTCAGAACTGACTCTTACATGATTCGAGACTTTGCAAACATCATAATTATTCATGTTCTGTCCTAATATGTTTTTTCAATTTTCAGGCACCTGCAACAAAGCAGTTCAGGACTTTCCAGGCCAGAAAATTCTCCGTGTTAGGGGAATTTTGTATGTATCGGCCATGTCATCGGTAAAAGAATATGATAGGGCTGTAAGCGTTTCGGTCAGCAAATTATGCTACCGAACTGACAAAAAACAGCAGGGATGCTATACTTTATTGAATGCTGAATTAGAAGTTTGAGTGCCCATCGGGCAGCGGCCAAATAATTTTCACTTGTCCTGGGACGTCGGGCTAGCGATTTGCATGCTCTGTAAATCTACTGTGTTATGGAACAAGCTCTACTGTCACTGCGATGTCTGCATTTGCATTGACATCAGATATGTCAAAGGATACTCAAACGCAAAGGTGTGTATTTTGGCTAAGCTAACGGAAGCCCATCTTCAACTTTCCTCAATGTCAAACCTGAAGCGATGACTGGCGGACTATCATGTTAACATGGTAAATGCAAGACATTTCCATCAGGGTGTTAGCTAGAATTCAGAAAGTGCCCATCCTGTCGCTGTCATCCACCATTAGCAAGGCACGTTGCCTTTGGTGATTGATGGCGTCTCGCGTTCTCTCGCGCGAGTTCATTGGCGAATCGGGAGCGCTTGGGTACGAGCGATGGAGCGGTATTAAACACCATCAACATGGAGCACGAGTTGGGGGAAATTCTATGCACACTAGCCATGCTGCCCGACTAGCGGAGACCTGAAACAAGCCAACGATGCTAATGATGGAATGAAGAATTAGCTTACACTGATTAAAGGGGCTATTTGAGTACGGTATATTGCTCGTCTATTTTATTGAATTAATCTGATTATTCCGCCAGTCACGAGTTCTCGCCTGCCCGTCATTTTCGGTCGTTTGAAAAAGTCACCCGTCCAAATTGACGGGCGGACGGGTCGCTAGCTAAGTCACTGATTTTCATAATATCTTACAGGGATATACATGTATACAATATGGAAGTAAAGATACATTCAAGGTTGGAGGCATCATATATAATACAATAACAATCTAGGCTTCTAGTTTGTTCACCTGTGATTTTGGACTTATTTCCCACGTCATGTCATGATGATCATATTTGATGTACAGAAAAGAGGAAATAAAGAGTTGTCAAAATAAATTTTATCCAATCGCAATATAATTTCAATCTTTTACTATAATCCATTATATGTTTAGGCATAAAAAAAATCCTGTGTTTCCGGTAATATGCATCAGAAAAAATAGGGTAGGTAGGTAGGGAATTTCTTTTTATATGGGGGCTAATGAAATAAGCATTATTTTATGCTGTTCTTTGTACTACACAACCAGAAAGAGTTCCATTTTGAACTAAAGACATTTATGCATAAATGTTTATGAATTAAATATTGTTTAAATATATACATAAGTGTTCGAGTTAATTATTTCTCATCTGTCAAATAAGACCATGGCCTAAAAAAATTGAGGTAAATGGTAATCATCCTCTAGTTGATGTGAACCCAATACCCAAGTTTGCGAGAATGTTTTGTTCTTGAGATATACACTCTAATCATAATGTCCAAAAGTTTTTGGAGTTAATGGCCCATGACCTCAACCAGAATCTTCTTGAGTTTTTATTGATTTACTTGCTAGATAAAAAGAAATTAAAAAGTCCAGGGTTTAATGTAAGGACAACACATCACCATAGGCTACCATGTTATCAGGGCCAGGATGACAATAGTCTATCTAATCTGAAAATAAATTTAAAAAAATTTAAAAAATCACCCATCTAACTGAGAAATGCTCTCTTCACATGGTACTCTGGGGATATAATTACTATAATTGAGTTGATATACTGGGTGAAATTTTAATGTTTTACGAAAAATTCAGTTCGAAATCTCGGCAAAAATGTATAGAATAGATCGTCTACGGCACTGGCTGCCTGCAGTGCCCCGTGAGAACATGTGCCGCGTGGTTCAGCGTAGGCAAGTCGCGTTATGAAACTGCCACGAAAAGGCAGCAGTTGGTAGTATTCCTTCATCTTTACTTATCAGGAGAACGCCCAATTTGTCTTTACTTATCAGGAGAACGAGCATCAATCGATCAAATTCAACAATGGCAAAATCGTCGGACAGTCGTCTTTTTGCATTATGTTGTGGTTGTTGCTTCACGGGAGAGTTTGCTGGAGAATCGGGAACCCTCGCGCCAGCAGTAATCGCACTATGGGTGACGGAGTCCGATTTCATGGATTCCCAGAATGTAAAAAAACATGGCGCTGGTTATGAACAAGGCGGACGATCTCGAGATGTCGATCAAAAGGCTATCCAATATTGGCCCGCCTATATTATTGGATATATATTGTAACTGGGTCCGTCTCAATCTCTCTACCGTCTACCCGTCTTTTTGGCCATTTGCGAGAATTACCCGTCAGAAAAAAAATAAAAAAATATTAGGGTTGGCAGAAAAATCTATGATCGGTCGGGTTACCGGAAACACAGGCCTTTTTTTTAACGCCTTAAAATTTATTCTATTAATATGCTATTAAACAGTTGAAGAAGAATACTATGCATTCTTAGAAAGTGTGTACATGTAACCATGGAGGTCATTCATTTTGTCTTGCCAGACTTACCTTTGACATGGTCTTCATCAGGACTGAAATAATCGGTTATTTTTGACAACTCACGACTGGGTGACTTCTCCATTATACTGAGACTGCTAGAAGTTCGAACGGGGAAAACTGAAACAAAAGATTAACACTGAATAAGATGAATAAACTGAAATACTTTCCATCCTTAGTTATTTTTTCAATAAAAATTGATGTTATAGGATGTAATTCTATCATAATCATCTTCTAATTTTGCGACAAGCCTGCAGGTTTCGATAAATCCATCATCGATTGGTAAATGTGGAGTGAGTATAAGGCCTGGGCAAACAACAACTTTTTTTTATTCTTCGAGTTCGTTAGTCTGCAAAATCAAACCTTTATTCCTCTGCCACGACGGTCTGTGATAATCCACCGGAATCACAGGATACACGCATTACACATGCGCCAGAGTTTATCAAGAACAGGTGCCCATGTATGGTGGTTTGGAAGACATCAGCTGTGGGCTACACGTCATGATTGCATGCACATCTACGTCTAACCCAGAAACTCTGGCTGTGATAGGTGAATATAGGTAAGGGGGCGTGGCATTCCTATCACAGCCGAGATCGAGGGTAGGTTAAATTTCCGCGATAAAAACTGATGTCACGAAAAGCGCCTTTTCGCTGACGAAAATAACGAAACGGGAGAGATAAAATATGCCAATTTGATACAGTTTGACCGACCTGAGCTTCTTTGTCCATGTACCATCTATCAAATGTGTGAGAAAAAATCTTCATTGATTTTAACGTTTTCGCGCCTTTCTGACATCTTGTGAGAATATGACCAGGGCCGTATCCAGAGATTTTTTGGGGACACCGGTATGCGTTGTTGTTGTTGTTGCACGTAAATTTGATGTAACCACAGAATCTCCGATGCTGTTGACTTACATCAGGGTTTGTTGGACCCTCGAAATACCATTTCAGTGCTTTAATCAGCGCCAGGGTGTATATTTTCCTGTTTTCCCGTAATCCTGTTCTCTCAAACACGTGGTCGTTGTTGTTGCCACCGATATAGCGCATTTCCCACACATCGGTTGTTCTCAAGTTTTGATTGCTGTAGGAAGCCCAGGCGAAAACCACCGTAGCATAGCGATCATTGCCTACTAGAGGGGTCAATGCAATGCCATTTAAAGTATGTAATGCATAAAGCATGGCCAGCAACGCGAGTTCGATGTGTATTGAACTCAGAAGTTATGATAGCGGTCGCGACACTATTGAATTACAAAGTTTGAAGAAGGCTTCAGTTGAACTCCAGTTTAATGTAGTAAGGTTATAAAGCAGCAAAAAAATAATATTTTTGACCTGGAATTTGGGCGCCTGAGTTTGGGCGCCCATACCGGTATACCGGCTTCATAATGGCCCTGGATACGGCCCTGATGACCTTCGCTATTTTGATCTCGTTACCTTTCTGATCAAGTGAATAAACACACGTCGTTATTGGTTTAAAACCAACATGGATCCATTTCTTGATGACATGAGTCAAAAGGTCAATCCCATTCTGTGCATGTCCCTGTAAACTATGGAGAAAGAAACAACGGTTCTGTTGACAAAATCCGTGTTTGATGGCAGATTGGTTGTCATAGTGCTCAGCTGGAGATGCCAAATCATATTATTTATTCGATAAAATGCTTTTTGTGCCTGTCTCAATTCCCCACGCTGTGTGCAGTTAAAGATCTCGAGCGACTGACGTCTTATTTATTTTTTTCCTTTTCGGTCTATATAAGGCCTATTAAAAATAATCCTGTGTTTCCGGTAACCCGACCTACCTGGTGTGATCATTGCCGACCTGAAAGTTTTTTCAACAAATCAAAAAATAAAAATGCAAAAACACCGACCGACCTCGGTGATTTTCACCAAAATCTTGCTCTCAAACATTTTATTTTGCGAACCCTTCGCTTGCTTCAAGGGGACGTAACTCACCGAACCACAATTTCGCACTTCCCGCTCTCCGTACAGTGATGTTCTAGACATAATATGTATTAAGAGCAACGTTAGCGACTATAATGTACCTCTGCAACGGAGAATATAGCACTCTGCGGAGCGGATATCCCAAAATGGCCGAGACAATTTTATCCGTGTCTGCAGAGAAATGTAAATTCCACCACTATTCGCCGTAGATAAGTTTACTGTTACGCTGCGGCGAGCCGTTCAAATGGCTCTCGTCTTCCTATACGAAATATGTGACGAACCGCAAATTATACCGGCTTGCCTTTGCTAATATTAGCTATGCTACATGAATTTCACAAAAGACTTGAATACACTAAAACTATATATTTTATTAATCCTTGGAAGTAGCACAATGGAAAAACATAAATGTCGTCTGGTTCAGTTGCATACCGGGGGAACACAAGTCACTCAAGGGCAGATAACTCTCACCGCTACTTTCTGAAAAAAAGGAAAAAGATGACCCCATCTAAGAAAATTCACTTAGAGTTCATTTGGAATAATTTTTTAAACCTACACATCATCATAAGTGTAAAACTCAGTGATTAAGAATGAAAGAAACTAAATTTGAATAGGGGCATTTAGTTCATTGAAGCGAATGCACTTAAAGCGATATAGAAAAGCGTATTTTCTGTCAGAACATTCCCGCCGTTTAATGACATGAGCTGAACAGGGTATTTGCGCATGCGCAAGACTACCTTTTCTTTGTCCAGGAAACACTGATAGTGAAAGTATACAGCTTTAAAATAACACTTGTCGGCCCATTTTAATCCCAGAAACAGGCCATAATGCTCACAAAGATAACAAATTTGCGACTAATCGATGTTACAGATGCGTATTATACTTTTAGGTTGCATTTTATTATACTTACCGTCAATATTTCAACCTCGTCGCCTGGTCCACGTGTCTTCAGTCTCTAAACTGCGAAATACGCGCAATTTAAGACCCCGTTCTCATAACCGTCGAACCTTCACGTCACCTCTCATTTGATTTAAAGGTGAACTGAAAAGCTTTCCAATGTTCTGTTAAAATGTCATAAAACAAGAACTTCTATAGTTGTTACAATTATGTGTGGTAATAGTTCTGTGGGTTATTGTTTTATTTTGGGTATATGAGAAGTCAAAACTTATACCGAGAGCCAGAACTTTTAAAAACGTCATCGCTTGCCTCCCGTTGGTTTTTTGGAACGTCATGACGTTATAGTGGTCCTCGTTCATTCATCCGACGTAGCATGACATCACATTTGAATAAAACTTGAATGAAGTGGACCACTTTAACGTCATAACGTTCTACAAACCAAGAGAGACAAGCGATGCAAGTTTTCAAGACGGATTTATAACAGGATAACTTAAATATTGTTATTAGTACAATTTTGCAAACTATATTTGCCCCAAAAACGTATAAAAGTTATGTCACATAAGACAAGATGTATATAAGCAACAATTTAGATAAAATTAAAAGCTTTGCAGTTCACCTTTAATATGGTAAATCTACGTAAAAGAAGAGCACTGTGTCCCGGGTTGATGGGGGTCATTGTATATATGCATATACGGCGCGGACCGCGCCACCTGGTGAGCATTGGCATCGCTTTTTGAAAAAGTTCTGTCAATGCGAGTACAGCGATGTACCATTCTGAAATCGCTTTTTTCAAATTTACCGTGCATGAAACTTGATAAAAACCATACATATATTGTTATCTAAGCCCGACTTGATTTCCTGGATGTAAACTTGATATTCTGTCTCGGAATAACGAAGTCGGGAGGAAGAAATAAAAAGGAAAAATATAAGAACGCCAACGAAGATTTCCATAAAACGTTGTCGAGAAGCCGCCCAGAAAATATAAAATACTCACAGAAAACCCCTTCAAAATATATGATTCTTTGGTATAGTTGAAGTACAGAAGCTCAGTTTATATTTCCAAAGTGCGGGTTTCGATGAAATCCGCTAAACAAACTTTATTTTCAAATTTCTGTTGAGTTTCTGCGCCACGTAATTTCGTCGCGATGAGATAAAAATGGCGTCTCCCTCAGATCAGCTCGACTCAGTTGAAGGGCTCTGGCCAATGAGCACTTCGATGTAGGTCACGTTACCACGCTTGTCCAATCAAGGTAACCGATATCGGGTCGGTTGTTAGCGTTACTAGAGAAACGGGAAAACACCCCTCGAAATCAAGCCTTCAATCAGAAACTACAAGGAATTCCCTTTCCAATGAGACGAAACGTCGGAAAAGCCCAGGGGAAAAGGCAGCTGAAAAACTAAGATTTTCCGCTGTAATTCCTCATAATTCGCCATTTTCGACCGCAATTCTACCAAAATACTGTAGTCTCTTCAAATAAATTTTATTACGCTGACAACATCGTCGATTTTGCTATAAATTATTTATTTAATAGCACAAATGGATATTCATCTTGGCTTGCTAAGGGCATTTCACGTTTCACTTAACACTACCCTTGGCTCAATGACTTCATTCTGCGTGTATTTCACCTGATGTCAGCTTCCCCAAGCATCAAGTCGCATGTCCGCTCCATTTAAACGAGCCAATGAAATTGTCCGTATTCAAATACTTTGACCTGGAAATCTCAGACAGGAGACATGTCAATTTCCCTTGAGCGCTCGACATGCTCGAGGCGCAAGACTGTGGGAGACCAAACCGAAATTGTGTGAATTGGCTATTTTATTTCTCACTCTAACGGAGCATGCTTCTTTGTTTTCCTTTAAATAAAATCATATTACAAGCGGCCTAACATATTTGTAAAAAATAAAATTGGCGACAGTTTACAGGAAAATGATATGCTTTTTATTTTGTGATGGGGGCATTCCGAGGCCCACCAAGGGATCGTTTCAATCGATCGCTTTCTGGAGGTGTGTCTTCGTTTTATGAATGTGATTGCGCCGATGTCGGAGCTAACGGGACCAATCGGATGTGACCATTTGGGAAACGCCCTATACACTCAGATATCACCCGTTACCGCATGGCTACGAGCAGAAGTTTCTACGTATGATCGTGTCATGCGTTCGGATGATGATGGATATTAAGTCTGATGTCCATCTGAAAGTGTTTTGCTTTGTCTTCAAACTCCTTTGTCCATAGAGAAGAAATACTGAAGTGTAAAGTCTGATATCTATTCTTCAGCAGCTGTCCATCAACAATTGAGTAGATTCAAGACCTGCATGTTTACTCCAGCGTGTCGACTCTGATATAAGTAATTCTAATATCTAGAGATGTTATCCAGATTTCATGAAGTTATAAAAAAAAACTGTTAAAATGTTTGCGATTGAAAAGAAAATATGTAGGCTTCAAGGTGGAGTACATGTAGCAACAAACTTAAACTGGAACCTCTAATACAAACTGTGATAATTCTCTAAATCAACGACTACCAATTCCAATTCCGTATCACTAACTGCAGTTCTGTCTGACGAATGTCTGGTGAACCTGGATTCAGTTGATGTGAGCTGTGATACTCCATTCCGATACATTCTGTATATCACACACAATCCCAAGAATAACATAGGCCATTTTTTTTTGTATTTAAGGCATTTATTTTTCAAAAAGTTCGGTTAGTATATTGAATAAGTATGATGGATATTCAGTACATCTTTGAAATATTTTGATCAGGCAAAGAAAAGAAAAAAACAAAAAAAAAAAAAAAAAAAAGCAAAAAAAACCCCAAAACCCTACCTACCTACCTGGATTTTTTTTAAGCCGTTACCAGAAACACAGAATACCGACGGTCACGGATACGTAAAGGGGAACAATTTTGCTGACATACCGGTAGAGGGCGGAGTGCAGAGGGGGTCAGATTTATCCTGCAGCCATACGATAGCTTGCGACGCTACGAATATATACATTTTGATACATTTGTATTATGACGTTCTCTTGTGACGTTTGTTATTTGGACCGCCAACAATGGTATCGCGAGTGGCGTCATCACAATATGGATTGTTGCAACGTCATGGCGAATGATCGACGTCACAGAAGAACATACCAGATTCTTCAATTCATTTGGACTAGAAATATATATCTCACATCATACAACAAGAGCACCTCGTATGTCTGTCAATATGTTAGGATAGTCACTCTGCAGTACATCTGTTTTAATTTCATTTTGACCGCCCATTTATCGAACTGGAAACCGTTTTGTGTCAATTTCCTTTGATCCACCATGTTAACAATCTTCGATCTGACCCCCAAGCAGTCACGCCCTCTGCCGTGACGTTGGTAAAGTTGCTTCCCTTTGTACATCCGTGACCGTCGGTATTATTTTTAATAGGCCTAAGTGATTCGGGCTAAGGGGTCAGCAACAACAACCAAAAAATATATAAAAAAATAGACTCCTTAGCCGATGTTTTCGGGCTAATCTACGTCAAGAAGTTGATATTCATTGATCCAAGACACACATCACAGCTGGCAAGCGACGCAGCAATGACCTACATTCTGCCAGATGGATGTATGCTTGTATATTTCGGCCATTTATTCCAGACTCTCCTTTTTAAGGAGAATTAGGACCTTTGAGATTTTCGAAAATTTTTGCGAAGTCTAAATTTCTAAAAACGTCCCTCATCATTATAATGACCAAATTTTATGACACAATGATACCAGATTCAGATTCAGATTTCTTTATTTGTACATATACGCCCACGTGGGGCCGGGTACAACAACAAATTAATAAGTAACTGACCTAAATACATTCAAATAGATAAAGGCTATAACTCTCAGTTATATTACAAAGACTGTTCAAGGGACAGGAGTCTTGCTTGAATGTAATACACGCTTCTTTTCAAAGCAGCAATAAACGAAGCATCCCACGGCAGGAGCAATATCAGAAGGGGGGTCCAGGAGAAGCTCGAACAAAATGTATTTTTTTTTTTTTTTTTAAATGTTTCCAATACCTTTGAGAAGCAAAAAAAGAAACGAAATGACAAAGAATTTCGGAAGCAACTTTCAGAAAATAAATACTATAACAGGCCAGGAAAAGGATAAATAAAATTTCTCAACTAAATTTTGGAGAAGATATGATCCTACGAGCAAAACTATGCTTCGCCTGAAGCATGTGGCCGTACTTTCATATTCGACTGTACACGTGAACACAAAACACCGCTGAAATTTCGCCATTTTGCCACCGACATCACAAGGAAATAAAGGTAATTCAATAGAAAATAAACTACAGCAGATATGAAATTCAATTTTTCCACAAATACACAGGTAGATACGTACTTTTAAGTCCATCTGTTGGCAAAGAAATCGAATTCAGCGCTTTGAAATCACACAGGTCGAAACAAGTGACAGCGTGCTTCTTTCCCAGACAAGGTGACCCATCACATGTTAATAATATTCATACGCTCAAATAGGCATGTCGAAGATATCGTCCATAACATGTATAAACATCAAAGAGGCATCATAATTCAGTAAAATACGGTGATATTTTGAATACAAAATATTTAATTCGACAGTTTCATTGCAGAAAATCATTTTTGGAAACCTCCCTGGAGATGTAATTTTTCCAGCTGCCTTACTCTAATATCCTGTTGCCTTCTTCTCGAGAAATCGCACGAGATTTGATAATTTTGTCAAACTCAGGAAAAACAGATCATCCGTCTAATTACATGAAATTTAGACAACAAAGATGGTAGTATAGTGAATTTTGGTGAGTAGCCTTCACACCTGAATGGTTGTGCAATCCGATCGCATGTTCTGAAAGCGTTTGTCGATGAGAATGGGTGAACATAAACTTGCTTACCTCAATGTCATTAACCCTCCTGAACACGTGCCAACAACAACAACAACACCAAACAACAACATGATGTTGAATGACTGTCTCATTCAGATGGACTTTGATTGACAGGTGTTCAGTTTTGTGTGAAGGGTAATGCATCGAGGCCGGAAGAAGTCCACCTGAGCAGGAAGAAATGTGAATCGCCATTTTCCTGAACAATTCAGTTGGTTTGACCACGTGTAGCATTCTATTTCCCCAAAAGTTCAAGTAGGTCATTCTTGTTTGACCTCAACGAAGAGATGATTCAACTTTATTTGTGAGTTAAAGTCACTACATTTCTTCAATTCTCAAATTTTACTTCAAGAAATCCACTACATTTTTGGTCAATTTTCCACCACAAAGTCATTTTTTCAAGTTAGTTCAAAGAAATAATCAAATTTTCTTGTGTTTAGTTGTGTTTTCTATCTTTCTGAGATGAAATAATTCGCCCTTGATAATTTAGTGCCTTTTTAAAAATTTCAACCTGACTAAAAAATGTCAAAATCTCTCATGTCCGGATTCCCCAACAGAGTAAATGGAGAAAGAGAAAGGAGAGAGAAAAAAAACAGCAACAAAAACAAACAAGCATTTGCGGTCTGCGTTGTTGTTGGTGTGTACCCCTGCTCGGCGTATGATCAAACGCAAGGACGTTCATTTTACAACGTACAGCCGCAAAAGCTTAGAATTACCTTGCGCTATGTAACAAAATGTTACAGATTCCGAAACGGGGTTGTTGTTGTTCACTGAAAAGAGAATGTTGTTCCTTTCGCAAAAATCGACGGAGAGACGAGAAAGTTATTGGTATATTCTCTTTAGAATAGGCCCAAGCTATATCGCTATCAATGGCATTTGTTTGGTGTCTTACCCACTCAATCAACGAGCGCGTGCTTTCATACACACGAACACCTACACAACTTCCAAAACTTGGTAAAATGATTATTGCTGTCGTTGTTGTTCACCAATCCATTTTGATTCCCAATCAAATTCGCATCGCGACATTTCATTGGCTATTGACCATTCTCGCTTAGTTGATAGTTTACGCGAATTCATTATTTTAGAATTAGGGCTAGAGTATTTTGAAATGTGGATGTGGATTATTTCACATTCATTTAAATTTGGCTCTGGCATGGAAATAAATAAAAAAAGAGTCGTTCCTTCTTAGTTCGGTACATATTGCTTTGCATCGTGGGTATTACGCAGTAATGGCAGCGCTGATTCACCAGTTCTGGTCATCACAAATTTGAGCTCTTCAAGTGATGGCCACAGAAACAAATGTAAGCAAAGTCAGTGGACCAAAACTACACAAAATGAATCTAAGATACCTATGTGTCAGATTATAGTAAAATTGTAACGTCCACTTCTACATTGGCATTAAAATCCGTTGTTGAAATTAGCAACCGATGCGAGTACATTTGCACTCTGCCATGCATGCATGTGATATTACCGAAAGTGATACTCTAACATTGCAGAGTTTAGAGAACAAGGAAATGGGGAAATCAGACGTCTTTTTCTGTTATATTTAATCATTTCAAGCTGCACTATAAAATAACTGGCGCTAATACTTCAAATATATAAATTTTGAATGATGAACATTACCTCCGACAACTAACAAAATGGAGAACAATAGATCAGCTGTTTCACCTGGTGACACCACCCATTCTGGAAGACGGGAGTATCCCGGCAGCCTTTGCGGCGCTCCGTGACAACAGTGGCGTGGGCTAAATCATGCCCTAGCGACGTATTCACTTAACCCAGGCAGACGGCGCTTCTCGCCGTTAAATCGTATTTCCTCGACGTTTGCGGCTGGTAATCATTTGGAATCGATAATATATTGTTAATAAGGTAACATTTAACAACTGAAATGATCAATTGTGTCGTAAAGACTCCAGGAAAGGGTAATAAACAGCTCTAAATAACCCACAACACTGATTTACAGGGCGCTAACCCAGCCGTTGAAATCCTGGGGTTAATACAGCGGCAACACCGTCATTGTCGGCATATAACACGGATAATCTGTTTTAATTCCCCCCCATAAAGCTGTTAATTATCCATATTCAGTGATTGACTTATTAAATGATTGACTTATTGATCATGAAATGCTAAATAACGCAGATATATGTAGTTGTAGCAAAATTCCTTCACCGTTATGGATAGTTTGTGTTCTTCTGCTTTTATAAAGCTGTTAATTATCCCGATTCAATGATTGACTTAATGATCAGGAAATGGTAAATAACGCAGATATATATTTGTTTTAGCAAAATTCCTTCGGTTATATATAAACTGAGTTTTCATGACAATCTCAGACAATATTTACAACTAGCACGATGAGTTACGAATATTCAGATAATCTGCCAGGTGAGGCAAAGACAAGGAGGCAAAGACAAGATATCAGTCAAAACAAAGAGCTGTTTATTACCCTTTCCTGGAGTCTTTACCACACAATTGATCCTTTCAGCTGTTAAATGTTACCTTATTCACAATATATTATCGATTCCAACTGATTACCAGCCGCAAACGTCGAGGAAATACGATTTAACGGCGAGAAGCGCCGTCTGCCTGGGCTAAGTGAATACGTCGCTAGGCCATGATTTAGCCCACGCCACTGTTGTCACGGAGCGCCGCAAAGGCTGCCGGGATACTCCCGTCTTCCAGAATGCAACTGGGGTACGGATTCCTATGCTAAATCATGATCGGTCGCCTGTTTTTCTTTCCATATGGATTTCTGTGTGTCTAAAATTTCTGAAACTCCTGTTTTATGAATTTGACATCATCCGACATGTCCGATAATATCTGAAAATCGGGCACCAGGAATACATGCACTTATTATTTATTGCAATTTATCTGTATTTCATAATGGTAATCTTATGGGAGCCATACCGCAGTTACGGGCGGGAAAAGCCAGCTGTCATGCAAGGCATTAAAATCTATAAACTTGAAGCAGACTGATAGTGATATGTTTGATTCCGAGGTACAAGGGTGGACAGTCTTCATCACAGTTAATGGAATTTGCATACCAGTTCCAAATTAAGCTTTGATCAGAACTATATTTAAAGTGAGGCAGTTGTCTTCAGCATGCTACATGCAGAAGGGACATATATCCCTGTAGGCACTGTAAGACAGCTATCAATAATAACTAAATTTGGAACTGTCCTGAATGGAGTTCTATAGACAATGTAAAGCACCAGATCTGAACACTAATAAAGGAGAAAATCGCCATCTGTGCATTACAATTTTAGTGGATTTTAACAGGCACAGGGATCTCGATATGATTACAAGCATGGCTTGTATCTTATCCTGTGTGTGTGTGTGTTTGAGGATGGGGATGGGGATGGGGATGGGGATGGGGATGGGGGGGGGGGGGGGATAGGTGCCTTATTTACAGGCCTCTAGTATAACACAAAAAAATATTAATCTGAGTGTATAAATTATTTGCTCTGGATTGGAAAGGGGGGAAAAAAACATAATAAACATGAAATATCTCATTCAGATAGGTCAAACTGAATTTAACTTCGTCTCATGTTTGTAAAAAAGTTTGGGTGATGTTGATCACTCTCCTGGATATTGTATGGTGAGAGTGATTCTCTCTTGTCAGTATCAGTTTGCTCTCCAATACCTTTTTATCTGCCCGTGAAGATATATTGCGATCCATTGTCCGTGCGATATCTTCGCTTGCATGTCATGGATTGGTACCAAATTTGGGATATAACTTACCCATGGGTCTAAGAGGAACCCTATTCATTTTGAGGTCAAGCAGTCAAGGCCAAGTTCACTGTGATTGAATATAAGTAAATCGTTGTTTTTGCAAAGTATAGTTCAGACTCAATGTGGATCGTGATGACAAAGAAGTAGAAAGTCTATCGATTTTTACCCCTCTACCTAGTTTGGCCTATGGGTATTGTCTGCTTGGTCACTAACGGTAAAGACAGACATTAAGTGCAACACAGCATTTTTTTCTTCAAATTTGTGAAAAAACATGTGCTCTGTGGCCACAAGGCTGGAAGGAAATGGCTGCCCACACCCTGCACAGTTACAAGAGCAAACTGATTTGATACAACAGTCTGCTTTAACAGTCTATTACTTACTCATTACTAAAGCTGTTGACTGTTAGCTGGAAATGGAGTGCTATCATCTCCACCTATTTAGTTTTTCACATATGAGCAATGGTTTTAGTATGATAACGGGATTGACAGATCTAGTTTCATCAGTATCATTCAAGTAGTAATGAGACTGTGTTCTGGTGTCTATCTGTCTCTTCAATGATGTACATTATGACATCCTTATCAATCACTGTTCATTATCCAGTAAAAGCTGGGGTCTACAAATCTATATCTTAGAAGGTATTCGGATAACAAGGTATCTCATTGCTATATACAGGTTATATTTCAAGAATTTAAAGCGTCTCATCAGGGATGTCACAACATCTTGAAGTAGCAGGGGGATTCATTGAAGTAGGCGGTCACAAGAAGCGACATTCAATGTTTCAAGTATACAAATTACGTGGAAAGTAGACAGCTGTTTTCCTCATTGTGGGTCATAGTAGGGGAATAAAAAAGGGGCAGTACTGCCCTTGTAATGACATCCCTGCTCATTATGAAGAAAGGTGTCTTTCTTGAGAACTGGGTTAACTGTTCACCTTCACAGCACATCTTCACAAGTCCAGGTAAATCTTAAATCCTCTCACTGGGTTTACCTGGACATTTTTGGTGATACGAATGAGTTGAGTCGATGCCTCTATTAATCTCGTACATTTCATCCTCCTCGTTCATTGTGGATGAGCATGTCTGTTTCCCAAGCCTGCGAATTTTGCTTCGACTTCCGATGTAGATTTAAGCTTTACATCAAAGCCGTTTGAGCCGTGATGAAATTCAAACCTGCCACATCTCATACCTCGCTGGGGATTGGCCTAATCAACTAGCTTAGCGCATTCACTGATTGAGTTGATTTAGAGGAAACCCCTTGATCTATTTTTATCCGGAACTCGTATGGGTAACTAATCAAGCCAGTGTATCGATCGATCAGGATCGATCGATACACTGGCTCGCGAAGATGTCACAACACAGCGAACACACCTTGCTTAAGGGTTAACTGTTTGGTTGGTGGATGTGCAGGTATTGGTTGACCAGAACCCACTTGGAGCTCATGGGCCTGTATGTAACCCTAGTTTATAATATAAGTCAAATTAGTATATAGTGTAATACTGTTCTATTCTGCAAATACTATTTACACACAGATATACCTGGCTATTGATCACATCCTTAATATTGAAGATGGATCATCTATTATTATATTAGATTCTTGCACTGTACATGTGCATGACACACATGGAAATAGATAAATGCAATAAAAGAGTTATCTTGACCTATTAATTCCACAGAACTGGTGTACATTTCTTGTAGTACCATAATTGTAGCTAGCCCTTCCGTACACCATGCACAAATCTGGTGATGAAGCCGAAACCTTTTGAAGACCTAACTTCTAAGTGAAATTTACGTATTATCACAAGCCCACATAGTTTACCAAGGTTCATGCTATATATCGGAGAACAGATCATGACAAAACTTTTCTAAATTGACATCATACCTGCATTTGACTATGAACAATCACAATCCATTCACACATTATAGTCATTGGGTGATTACACATCACTAGACGCCTGTCTGTCCATCAATCCATGTCTCTGTTCACTTTTGTGCAATATCTCCAGTTCTGGGTTATGGATTGATATCAAACTTGGGGTATACCTTACCCATGGGGCAAGGATGAACCTTATTGATGTTGAGGTCAAAATATCAAGGTCACTTCCTTTCAAGTATACATTTACCTTAATTTATAGTGAAGAAACCTATTGATTTGATATTTGTCCATCTATCATCTGTTGTTCATGCAATATATCCAGTTTCTGGTAATGCATTGAAGAAACCTAATGCTTTTGAATAAGGAGCTGTACAGTATTAACCAAGTTACAATGGCCTTATCTGTTTGTATTTTACTACAAAATTTGACTATGATACTCTATTTGTTTTACAGACAAGCTCATTTACAGATATTTTGTCAGCGGCATTAGATGTATCTGGTATTGGTGACTTGGATGACTTTGATGTAGGTTTTTCCCTGGCCGGGACAGAGAGTCCCGACAGCTTTGGTACCTTCAGTTTGTCAGATGCGACCATCAGTACAAACAGTAGCCAGAAGTCCACCACTGAGGTGAGTCTGCTTGCTCTAGCATGTCCAGTCTGTTTGCTCTAGCATGTCCAGTCTGTTTGCTCTAGCATGTCCAGTCTGTTTGCTCTAGCATGTCCAGTCTGCTTGCTCTAGCATGTCCAGTCTGTTTGCTCTAGCATGTCCAGTCTGTTTGCTCTAGCATGTCCAGTCTGCTTGCTCTAGCATGTCCAGTCTGTTTGCTCTAGCATGTCCAGTCTGCTTGCTCTAGCATGTCCAGTCTGCTTGCTCTAGCATGTCCAGTCTGCTTGCTCTAGCATGTCCAGTCTGCTTGCTCTAGCATGTCCAGTCTGCTTGCTCTAGCATGTCCAGTCTGCTTGCTCTAGCATGTCCAGTCTGCTTGCTCTAGCATGTCCAGTCTGCTCAAGGTATTCATTAGAACAGGAACATGATGCAGGCCTTATTTTTTCAAAATCTGGCGTGAACGATTTACCGTTCGCGTTATTTTTTGCGTACGTAACCTATCGTTCGGTTACGCACCAACTTCGCTGCGTAACCGATCGGTTACGTGAAAGGTTACGTGAATTTTCGAAACAATTTGGAGCCACGTGTGGAAAAATCAAACCAGACACGGCGTACTCCAACTAAAACGTATTATTTCTTTAATTATTTCACGTGTGTTCGGTGTTTATTACTAAAAAGACGCTTAGTTATGTGAAGATCGTCTACAAATGTAAAACAGAGCGTCATTCATTGAGAAAAGTTTGTTGAAACGCGTAAAAACGCACCTTGTTTACAAGCTTCTGCAACGAAATCCCGGAAGCCCCTCCCCACGTTAAAAATATCAAATTGAAGGGCAACAACTCTGCTTTCATTTCAACACAACCTTATTTCTGGTCACGTAGTAAAAATGCGTCGATTTTATTGGGTGAAAATGGTCATGTGTTTCGAATCCTTCCCATTCAACTCCAATAAACCCGCGAAAATGCTGATCACCTGACGTAACCCAGGGGTCGAAATTTACACCTGTCTACCTGTCCCTGACAGGTAATTTTTGAAAGAGACAGGTAGAGAAATAAAGTACCTGTCTCCAGTGACAGGTAGACAATAATTTTTTTTCTTGTGTTCAAAATATATATTTGACAAAATTCATTCAAAACGGCTTCTAATTAGTGCATGGAAACAAGGTGTCATTAATTTATTGGTAGCTTGGAACATGTAGCTTTGTCATTAACTTTGAATTACATATACTTGACAAGATCAATGATAGCATGTTCAGGTAATTCTTAAAGGTGACCAGGGTTCGAATTTAAGAAAAATTTGAACCAGTCTGCCGGACTGGTGAGCCAAAAATGTAACCAGTCCGTAAATATTTTTACTAGTCCGTTAATATTAAATAAAAGATGATGTGGGAACATTTGTCATCATGAATATTTTGTGCTCTGTGATGGTTGCTACTAAATAAGAAATTAATAATTGTGCATTTCTTGAGCGCGTGTGAAGATAATCACAGACGACAAACCCCGTCGGCTAGACTTCGACAGCGACTTTGACTGCACGTGTCGTCGCGAAAAACACTGCTTCAACAAACGCTATTTCAAGCCAAAAAAATCAGTAGATTTCTTTCGAAGTTGATGGAGAATATGTTTATAATTGTCCTGGTAAACATGATCAGGTCGACTGAAGCGTAATCATGTTGCTGATTTCTCGATTCCCGACCTGGAATTGGGAGCTTTATTTTCTCAAAAGATCGCCAGCCTGCATTGCCATGCTGCATTACAGTCACACTTTACGGTAATTGCTGACAATGTTCGCACCACTTTACGGCTGTTGTTGTTGTCGTAAAATGCGGCCGTGGTCGTGATTTCGTTGGAATTTGCTGGAAATTGTTTTAGACTCACACGATTTATTTAGACTCGGTCGGGTAACCGAAAACAGACATTTCGTTTTTCATTCTTTACAAATTGTGCGGAGATATCCAGAGAAATAGTTTACACAATGAACGGAGAGCTTTTTTGTTACCAGTCCGACGGACTTGTTGTTCAGTCACTCACACCAGTCCGTTTGATTTTTTACCAGTCTCGGACTGACGGACAGGTGCCAAATTCGAACTCTGGTGACAGGTAAACTTTTTGGCCACCTGTCTCGTGTAACAAGTGAATTATTTTCAATATTTCGACCCCTGTAACCCGACTTCCGGATTGGTCAAGCTGCTCCAACTGCTCATTAAAATAAAATATCGTTGAGTTACGCATGCACCGTGGCCGAATTTGACTGAGTCAAAATGTCGGGGTTTTTTACCGATTCACTTGGAATGTTTAATACATATTCAATATTCGTTATGCTACGAGTAACCAAGAATACATACCGTGACATCTATAAGAATTTTGACGAGTTATTTAGTCGAGATGAAGCAAAACAGACCGTCCATCGGTAGTATTCTGAACATGATAAAAATTCCTTGCGTGAGTTTTATGGCACATCATTTTCGCCAAAATGCGATTCCTAAATATTTCTAAAGCTGTAAAATGCCAAATATGTTCTGAATGTATGTTCATGGTTTCAAAATGACTTATTGTGCATCAAATAACATCCATTATTTCAATTTATTGATCAATTCCAACGACCAGACAGTCGCGACTTCTTCTCCACAAATAGTTTTCGAGGCTAAACGTGCTGACCTATTTCCATCTGGGCATGCGTAATTGTCTGGCCAGTGAAAACGAAACCACTCCGACACAAACAATTTAACCTAGGCCATAAGCAATTCATGATTTATCAAACAACCACAAGAAAACAATTATGTCTCAAGTATTGGGTATTTACATTGTACCAATTTGCCACAGGTACATGTTACACAAGCTGGAAATTAGAAAAAAGTAATACCCTATGCTCCAATTTTTATATCATTTTCTGATATAGGATGAACTTCCCGAGCTTTACAAAAAATATGAGAAAAATGACATGACTTTGCACCGAAACTAGGGAGCCACCTTAATACAGGTCCCATAACCTGTCTAATTGAACTGTGTTGACCATATGTGTCCAGGCCTCTTGTTTTGTGAGACAACAGGCGAGTGACAATCACTCGCCTTATTTATTCTCAGGAGTGTGGTTAGCACACCTAAAATCACACCCCTTAAATGAGTCTAGGCGAGTGATGGGTTATCTCCCTTGATAACAGACGAACAGTGACCAATAATGATGTGAAATTTGACAGTGAGTGGTTCTCCTGCAATTTTTCTTTTCAAAAAATGAGGTGGGTGTTTTTAAATTTATTATTATTAATTTTTTTATTTGGCACACATGTTCTTTCAAACTTAGAGCACCAGTGGAAAGTTGATGTCAACATTGATATGTCAAAGACAACTATTCCCCTAATTTCTGCAATTAGAACTCATTATATCAAAGAATTTAGATCCAACTAACACCCTTTTTAAAGAATGAAAATTTATGGGGAGTTAACCAGTATCCCAACTATATTTACTTATATTTATCAGAAGTCTCCCCTCGTAAATTGCTGATTCCAGTAAATTAGAATCAGCCACCAGAGTCCCATTGGAATGATCAATTAACTGAAATGTCCGCATAGAAAAACTTCCACTTGTGAATAGAAGCCAAAGAAAAGAAGCCGACAATATTATTTACCAACTGGAAGAAAAAAAATCAGTTAGTCCGATTCCGTTTCATAACAGGTCCGACTTTTGCATGCACCGGACTACCGCGCAAGAGGTGGCGCGCAACCGGAAGTAAATTTGGCGCGGGAAATGTTGATAGAGAAAACCAACAACAAGGTCCAACAACAATGGCTAAAGATCGGCTTGAAATAAATTTTCAATGGATTATTTCTTGGATTGTCCGTTCCTTCAGATAGATCTAGACTTCTAAAAGGTATTTACGAAAATTGATCGCATTTTATCGTTTTTGCTATATAAAATCCTACTTGCCGCATGCGACAGGTAGATTGTTTTTGCAAGACAAGTTGTCGCCGGAAAAATTCACTTGCCGGCGGCACGTAGGCAGGCGTTATTTCGACCGCTGACCATTTAACCGGACGTAAACACATGCGTTGCTGTCGGAAGGCAGTTTAATGGCACACGTAAGTTGGTAATGAATTTAGCTGCTTTTACTGTTTTTTAACGACCGCGAAATGCCAGGTGCGCTATAGTCGCGCACCTAGTTCCAAGTTCAGGAGCGCGAAGGTGCGGGAGTGCGATCGCGCGCCTTAAAACGAGAGGCCTGTACAGTGTCGTCTCATTGGTGAAGTGGCACATATCAAAGTTGTAAGTTGTTCAAACAATCAAACAACCACGGCCGTGTAAATTAGCCTGCCAGTCGACAAAAGGACAAAGTGGACGGTATACGCGGACTTTTTATTTTATTTTCACTTTGTGCAGACAGACAAAAATCAATGCCGACTTGTGAAAATAGGCTAGCAGATAAAATTCGCCCCACGTGAACGGTGACCGTTAGCGTAAAATATGATTTGCGTAACCTTCACGTAACCTGAACGAGCGTTCGCGTCAAAAAATAAGGCCTGTGATGAGATGTTGCAAATTATGTACATTATTAGGAAATTTAATGTTGTTATGGTGGCTCCCTGGTTACAAGAATGGATGTTCTGCGCAGCATTTTGTGCATAGCAATTACCTCCCTTGTAATCGTACTCTTGTGAGCGAATGGATAGAATGAGATTCTTTGACATGCTGCGTTTACTAAGCAATTGATAAATTATCCCTTGTGACGTCATGACGTCGAATGGCAAACTCTTTGTTGGCGTGACATTTGTCGACGTCCTGACGTTGCATTGTTGGAACTTAATGCAAAATGGCGGGGAAAAGTGTGGGATTAGGTAGATTCAGAGCCCTATTCATGCATTTTTTTGGATGACGACCTACCTTAAATTTGAGTTAATCAAAAACTACATGTTTCAAAGGAATGTGTATTTAAAAAAATGAGGAAATTGACAGGACTTTTGAATATTTTGAAAACAATTATGTCTCAAGTATTGGGTATTTACATTGTACCAATTTGCCACAGGTACATGTTACACAAGCTGGAAATTAGAAAAAAGTAATACCCTATGCTCCAATTTTTATATCATTTTCTGATGTAGGATGAACTTCCCGAGCTTTACAAAAAATATGAGAAAAATGACATGACTTTGCACCGAAACTAGGGAGCCACCTTAATACAGGTCCCATAACCTGTCTAATTGAACTGTGTTGACCATATGTGTCGTCTCATTGGTGAAGTGGCACATATCAAAGTTGTAAGTTGTTCAAACAATCAAACAACCACGGCCGTGTAAATTAGCCTGCCAGTCGACAAAAGGACAAAGTGGACGGTATACGCGGACTTTTTATTTTATTTTCACTTTGTGCAGACAGACAAAAATCAATGCCGACTTGTGAAAATAGGCTAGCAGATAAAATTCGCCCCACGTGAACGGTGACCGTTAGCGTAAAATATGATTTGCGTAACCTTCACGTAACCTGAACGAGCGTTCGCGTCAAAAAATAAGGCCTGTGATGAGATGCTGCAAATTATGTACGTTATTAGGAAATTTAATGTTGTTATGGTGGCTCCCTGGTTACAAGAATGGATGTTCTGCGCAGCATTTTGTGCATAGCAATTACCTCCCTTGTAATCGTACTCTTGTGAGCGAATGGATAGAATGAGATTCTTTGACATGCTGCGTTTACTAAGCAATTGATAAATTATCCCTTGTGACGTCATGACGTCGAATGGCAAACTCTTTGTTGGCGTGACATTTGTCGACGTCCTGACGTTGCATTGTTGGAACTTAATGCAAAATGGCGGGGAAAAGTGTGGGATTAGGTAGATTCAGAGCCCTATTCATGCATTTTTTTGGATGACGACCTACCTTAAATTTGAGTTAATCAAAAACTACATGTTTCAAAGGAATGTGTATTTAAAAAAATGAGGAAATTGACAGGACTTTTGAATATTTTGAAAACAATTATGTCTCAAGTATTGGGTATTTACATTGTACCAATTTGCCACAGGTACATGTTACACAAGCTGGAAATTAGAAAAAAGTAATACCCTATGCTCCAATTTTTATATCATTTTCTGATGTAGGATGAACTTACCGAGCTTTACAAAAAATATGAGAAAAATGACATGACTTTGCACCGAAACTAGGGAGCCACCTTAATACAGGTCCCATAACCTGTCTAATTGAACTGTGTTGACCATATGTGTCGTCTCATTGGTGAAGTGGCACATATCAAAGTTGTAAGTTGTTCAAACAATCAAACAACCACGGCTGTGTAAATTAGCCTGCCAGTCGACAAAAGGAGAAAGTGGACGGTATACGCGGACTTGTGATTTTATTTTCACTTTGTGCAGACAGACAAAAATCAATGCCGACTTGTGAAAATAGGCTAGCAGATAAAATTCGCCCCACGTGAACGGTGACCGTTCGCGTAAAATATGATTTGCGTAACCTTCACGTAACCTGAACGAGCGTTTGCGTCAAAAAATAAGGCCTGTTATGAGATGCTGCAAATTATGTACGTTATTAGGGAATTTAATGTTGTTATGGTGGCTCCCTGGTTACAAGAATGGATGTTCTGCGCAGCATTTTGTGCATAGCAATTACCTCCCTTGTAATCGTACTCTTGTGAGCGAATGGATAGAATGAGATTCTTTGACATGCTGCGTTTACTAAGCAATTGATAAATTATCCCTTGTGACGTCATGACGTCGAATGGCAAACTCTTTGTTGGCGTGACAATTGTCGACGTCCTGACGTTGCATTGTTGGAACTTAATGCAAAATGGCGCGGAAAAGTGTGGGATTAGGTAGATTCAGAGCCCTATTCATGCACTTTTTTGGATGACGACCTACCTTAAATTTGAGTTAATCAAAAACTACATGTTTCAAAGGAATGTGTATTTAAAAAAATGAGGAAATTGACAGGACTTTTGAATATTTTGAAAACAATTATGTCTCAAGTATTGGGTATTTACATTGTACCAATTTGCCACAGGTACATGTTACACAAGCTGGAAATT